>OZ004709.1:62346892-62405274 GCA_963924515.1 Vespertilio murinus
GGCTTTACATTTTTTTCCCCCACACATTTTTTTCATCCAGTGTAAACGTCAACACAATACACCACATGATTTCAGGTATTTGGGAAGGAATCATTGCCTGGTTAAGTGAAAAATTGTTGGATGGCTTCTGGAAGACCTTTATTCTGTTATTTAATGTGAAACATTCCGTTGAGAAGCCCAGCCCCTCTTTCTTCAGTTTGCTGTAATTTCCATTCACTGAGTAGAACTTGTATTGATCATTGGGACCTGATTTATTCCAGGGATCTGGGTTATTCTTTCTGTCCCAGCACATCTGTTGGGCCTTTGGGCGAACAGTGGGCCTTTCAAAACACATTCTGTTAAATATAACAGAATAAAACACTGTGTGAGATTATGTGGTTTAAATACTAAGTAAGTCTTTATAAATAGAAGAGACATATTACAAGAGAAATTCAAATATCAACTAGAATGAAGAGTATTAAACTGTCGGCAAAACTTAGACATTAAAGGATTCAGAAGTGAAAGCTCTCTAAATGTCTCATGTGGGAAGATAGGGAAATGAAAGTATTGTCTTTGTCTCAACTTATTGAGGGGGAGTGAGAGGAGTGGTTTGTGTCCTGTTTTCATAATCTATCTATACTAATAAAAGAGTAATATGCTAATTAGACCAGGAGACCTTCCTGAGACTTCGGGACGTCCTTCTGGACAAAGTTGGGGGCTTGGCCAGCCTGCAAACTGCCCCCAAATGGTCCTCAGCCCTCGCCCAGGCTTGCCACCCCCCGCCAGTGTGGACTCCCACCCCAATGGGAGCATGGCTGGCCTGCAAACCACTCCAGGCCCTTGCCCAGGCTGGACCCGCTCCCCAAGGGGATCCCCACCCTGATCCGGGACCCCCTTCAGGGCAGACCAGCCGGCCCCCACCCATACACCAGGCCTCCATCTATACTAACAAAAGGGTAATATGCTAATTAAACCGAGAGACCTTCCAGGAGATCTTCCAGACAAAGCCATGGTGGCGGGGCCAAGGCAGAGGTGGTTAGGGGTGATCAGGCCAGGAGGAGAGGGCAGTTGGGGGTGATCAGGCTGATAGGGGGGCTGTTGGGGGCAAGCTGCTTATAGTATATAGCTAGCTTTTGCATTTTAACTGTCTGGCATTTCTGTCTTTTATTGGGATCATTTATTCTGTTTAAGCTTATTGTATTAACTGATATTCTTTATTTTATTCCTTTTTTATTTTACTTACTACTTCCTTTACTTTATTGTAAACACACCATCAGTCTGTGTTTATAAGTCTGTCTCTATTTTGTTTGTTTATTTATATTATTCTTATAGATCCCACATATAAGTGAAATAATTCAATGTGACTGAGTTATTTCACTTAGCACGATACCTTCTAGGTCTACCTATGCTGTTGCAAATGATAAGATTTAACTTTTTTTATAGCCAAGTAATATTCCATCACATATATATGTACCATAGTTTTTTTAATCTACTCATCTACTCATCTACTAATGGGCACTTGGATTGCTTCCATAGCTTGGCTATTATAAACGACTCTGCAATGAACACAGGGGTGCATATATTCTTTTGGTTGTGTGTTTTGTGTTTCTTTAGATATACACCCAGAAGTGGAATTTCTGGGACATAAAGCAGTTCCGTTTTTAATTTTTGGAGAAACTTCCATACTGTTTTTCATATTAGCTGCACCAGTCTGCCTCCCCACCTGCAGGACACACGGGTTCCCCTTTCTCCACATCTTTACCAATGCTTGTTGTTTGTTGATTAATTGATGGTTGCTAGAGGAGAGTGGGCTGGTTGTGGGACCGGGTGAAAAAGGTGAAGAGATTGAGAAGTACAGATTGGAGTTACAAAATAATCACGGTGGTATGAAGTATAGCATAGGAAATGGAGTCAATAATATTGTAATAACTACGTATGGTACCAGGGAGATAGTTAAAACATTGAGGAGGAACACTCTGTGAAGTATATGATTGTTTAACCACTATGCTGTGTACTTGAAACTGATACAATATTGAATGTACCCTATAATTGAAAAAAAAAATTTTAAGTTAAATGTTCACCTAAGAAAAAGGTAAAATAGATACAACAAAGTAAAGGAAGTAGTAAGTAAAATAAAAAAGGAATAAAATAAAGAATATCAGTTAATACAATAAGCTTAAACAGAATAAATGATCCCAATAAAAGACAGAAATGCCAGACCGTTAAAATGCAAAAGCTAGCTAAATATTATAAGCAGAAAACAGTATATGATAATACAGTATATATAATGACAAAGAATAACTGATAGTAAAGGGATGGATAAAGAGATATGGAGTCAATACAAATATTACCAGGAATGATAATTATAAAGTTTGATCATTTTTATATTAAAAATTTTTAATTAAGAGCACTAAATCAAATACAGAGGGCTATCATTATAAAAGTCACAGTTTTTAGAGAAGATATAACATCTGTAAACATCTAAGCACCAAACAACATGAAACTAAATATATAAAGCAAAAATTATTAGAAATGCAAGGAAAATTTCATATGACAGTTTATTGTCAGAGATTTAACAGCAACTCTTTTTTATTGACACGTGTAATAAAAGCAAAATAAAGGTTATCAAGTAATTGCATAACACAATCAACATACTTAAATCCTTTGAGTAGAGAATATATATATAAAAAGCCAGCATCTGGAAGGCTGTAACGACCAGAATGCCCGGTCACTATGATGCCACTGCGGCCAGCCCCACACCTGACTAGCCCCCACCACCCTGATTGGCCTGCAGTCCCTCCCCCCAGCCAGCTCTGCCCCTGACTGCCCCCCCCCTCACTCCAATCGGGGGCAAGATAGGTGGCTACCACCTGAAGCCCTTCCCCCTGGCTGGCCCCACCCCCAACTGGCCCCACACACACCAATTAGGGTGGGGCCAACTGCCTCACTGCCCATAGCCCCTCCACACAGATGCCCATCTCCAATTGGCCTGCCCACCCCAATAGAGGGCAGGGCCCACCAGCCAATCTCCTATGGCCCCTCCCCCCAGCCAGCCAAGCCCTGATTGGGCCCTGATCTAGCCAGGCTGGCCAGCCAACCTTACTCTCCCCACCCCCCTTCTCCTCCAGACAGGCCGGGGCCCTGATCCGCCCCAATCCACCCCGATTGGGGCCAGCTGGACCCCACCTGTGTACAAATTCATACACTGGGCCTCTAGTATATACATATTTTATATATCATAACTAATTTGTACAAACTCATCATGTAACTGGCTACATTTTCTTATCATAATTTAATAAAATTAACAATAAATAATTAAGTAATCAAATCTTTACTACTTAGAAATTAAGGAACCAACTTTTAAAATCTAAATAAATCAAAATAGCATTTAGAAACTATCTAGAAAGCAATGAAGAGAAAAATTAATATCAAAACCTATTAACAACAAAATCAGTATTCAGAGAAAAATATAAAATATATAGCCTTAAATTTTCATTACTAAATAAATATATAAAGAAACATAGTGATTGATTTTTAGAAATTAGATAGAGCCAAAACTTTAAATCCAAAGAAAATAGGAAGAGGGAGAAAATGACAGATATCTGTAATACCATCAACAATAAAAAATATATTTTAAATTTTTATATAATAAAAATAATAAAAGGAAGGGGAAATTAATAAATAAGAAGTGATTAATAAATAAAGGAAATAAAAAATGTAAAATAAAAATTATCAAATAATGCTTACCTACCAAAATCCAATAGAAAATAGTCTAAATGGACACTCAACCTAAAGCAACAACTATACAAGCATGCCCAATTTCATCATTATTCAACGCTGCCTTAGAACTCCAGGATGACCAGAAAAAAAGAAAGTAAAAGAATTAGTCAAGAAACACAAAAAACTATCTTGTTTTTGCCAAAAACATGGTTGTTTGTATTGAAAGTCTAGCTGACTAATAAAAGAAAACTAAAAGGATTAATAAAAGAATTTAGTGAGCTGGCTAGATAAAAATAAATGTTTACAATTTTGTATCTGATCTGTACAATAGATGTGAAGAAATACATATTGAATAAATATTCCATGTACAGTGGCACCAAAACTATTCAATTCTTATGAATAAATATATGGAGGCATAAGATCCATATGAAGAAACTTATAAAATCTTTTTGGGGGTGTTAAAAACAAGATTTTGAACAAATGCAAGGATACTTTATTGGGAATTCCTGTGTAAACAATGTAATTCCAGTTAGAGTTTTAACTGGGCTTCGTAGGGGGAGGCTAAACTGTGATTGACGCAATGTTAACAAAGAACACATGCCTGAGGCCCACCCAGCTCTCTGCTCCCCAGTCACAGCCTCCAGTCCAAATCCAGTAAGACAAGAGTCTCCTGCCCTACAGGGATTGTGGTGCATGGAGTCTCTGATTGCTGTTTCAGAGTATGCTGGAAAAGATGGTAGCATTGCAGACTCTCCAAGAACGAATTCCTAAGCTTCACGAAAACAGAACTGACTGTCTTCACACAGAGCCAGAAGGATCCCGGTGTTCTCGACCGCATGATGCAGAAACGGAGCCTCAACTGTGATGGGCAGCCACTAGACTGCCAAGCATTTCTTAATCTTCTTGGCATCAGGGCCATAGCTTGTCAGGACTACTTTATCATGCCTTCCTGTTCCCAGAAGCAAATCGAGGAGCCCCTGACCTCCAAACCCACCCTTTCTCTCCAGCTACTCAATCGTCACTCCTCCCTGCCCATGCATACCCCGAGCCCAGCTCACCTACCACCCCTGCAGGCCACGCCTGCTGGGAGTCAAAAGGCAATATATTTTTAAAAATAAAATAAAAGCCTGAAAAACCTCCCCCTTTCCCTGCCTCCTTTCCCCCTCACCGCCAAAATGAGAAAAGAACAACAAGCCTAGATTTGCCTTATTGTAATAAGGATAGGTCGATTAGTAGAATAACCAATCATAAAAATAAATTACAGAAGTACTAAACATTTAAATGTGGAAAAACTAAATAAAAAAATAAAAAGTGAAATCTTGGACTACACAGACAACCTGGAGTGTGGAGACTATCTTAATCAAAACAGGAAACACATTTGCCCTTCAGACGAAGATAGAGTTAGCTAACTATATAAACATTACTAAGAACTCTTTATGTATTATGGACATTTAATTTTATATCTGTATCACAAATTTTTCCCCAAAATTTATTTGTCCATTGACTTTGTTTCTTGTATTTCTTGCTAAGAAATAGTAAGACAAATATATTTGGGGGGAAAGTTTGCAATACAGGTGAAGAGTTAATTATCTAAAGTAGACAAAGAGCTTTCACAAAATAAAAGATTAAACAACCTAAAAGAAAAACAAGCAAAGAATATGAAGAGACAATTCACAGAAGGGCACATCGAAATGGCTGAGAAATGCATAAAAAGCTGCTCAAAGACATGAGTGATCAAGAAAAGGCAAGCTAAAGTACAATGAGATATCATGTTGTATTTATTAGACTGACAAAAATTAGATAAACCCATTGCTGACAGAGATGCAGAGATGAGGAAAGGAGTAAGGTGTGTTCATACTTGACTGTCGGAAAGAGAACTATTCTAGCTTTTTGGAAACCAAACCTGGTAACATCTCTTAAAATGTAAAATACATGTGTTCTGTAGCCCAGCAGTCTCACTCTTGGGAATGCTAAAACACGTGTACAAAAATGCTTATGGTAGCTATGTGGTGGCTAAGAATGGAAAATACCAATATCCCTCAACTTTGAATAAGCTCTGGTGAATCCTCAGTAAAAAGTATTATGAAAACACGAATTAGAATAGGGCTGACTTGTAGGGATTTCCGTAAGATGTTGTTCAGAGAACAATGCACGATGCAGAAAAAGTATGAATAAGGTAACCCATTTTTTGTGCAGTAAAGAATGACAAAACACGAATGACTATATGTGGTGTTAATGTGTGCATATGTGTGTATAGGTAGAAAGGTAATAGATGCTAATAGATATATAGATGGTAGATGGTTGTATGATTATTATACATACATGGTTGTATAATCATGTATGGTTGTATAATCATGTATAATCATACATGGTTCTATGATTATTATAGAGAAATGTATGAATGACACAAAGCAGGTAGCTAACGTGGATTAGTAGAACAGTGCAGGAGGATGGGCAGAGGTAAATGAAAGTGAGAAGCAAACAAACAGAAAATATCAGAAAAAGAAATCAGTGTGTATAAGATCTTGTTTATGATAAATTGTATCTCAGAGCATAAAATATCAGGAAAAGAGAAGATAGATCCGCATCTTCCCATCTGTAGGAATGCGGGTGCTACATTGTGAAGTGGGGGAAAAAGCAAGTTACAAAATGTAGTCTGCTGCTATTCTATATTAATAAAAACAAGTAGGCAAACACAACCCCCTGTATGTGTATTTATGATTGTGTCAGTATGTGGAACAAGGAGATCACGGTGAAAGGAGATACAAGGTGGATAAAAAGGTTACTGCATGGTGTCGGAGTGGGTTGAGGGAGATAGTTTTTCAATTTTCACATCTTTATATTGATTGCATTATTTCACTTGTCAATATTGAGCACATGTTACTTTGATTGTTTCAGAGCATCAGTAGAGGGAAAATAGCCTAAAGTAGCAATCGGTTTCTTTCTCTCTTGTTCTTTGTTCCTTCCTGAACGTTTGGCTTTGAACGCAGCCCAGCAACCGCCCCACCCCCACCCCCCAGCTGCCACCCTGTCCTAGTCCACCCCACCATGCGTGTAGACGCCCGAGTCCCCTTTGTAGAGGAAGTTAAGGTTAACCTTTCACCAAGGCCCTTTGAAAGTTCTGGCCCACTTAAGGATTTGGCTAGTCCAGAGAGCACAGAGGAACTAGAGATGAGGCTCACAACTCTACAGATCTGTGTAGATATTTGTAGACACACACACACACACACACACACACACACACACACACACACACGGCACTATGGCATCTTTGAGTCTCTAAATATAGTTGTTTCATAGGTGATATGAATTGGGATGTTGAGCCTCACCAACCCCACAGTGTTTGGATGATTGGGGCTCCAACAAGAGAAGTTTTATCTCTTTGCCCAGGCTGTGTTTGGAGGGCTGTCCTGGCATGTGTGTTTGGGAGGCAGGGGGTGGTGCAGGGGGGGGGTGTCACTATGCTTCTGGGTACAGCTCCGGGGCAGGCGCCTAAATCCCACCATCTGAGAATCATCCCTCACTGTGTTCCCCAACTTCCCTACCTACCCCTCCAAGATGTAATGTTCTGGAAAATGTCATCCACCTAGCTATGTCATTTATGAGACAAAACCTTCCTATACAGGGCATAAGATGGCAAATACATATGTGGTACTTTTAGCACTTTCATATTTTTACTAAGGTATATTTGGCTACTACTGTTATTTAAATGTCAAGCATAATTTGAGGAAGTACAATATTTTGTATCGGTATTAGAGAAGAACAGGGGCTTTCTTATTTCTTAAACCGCAACATTACTGAATATTTATAGTACAAGTTTTCACCTTTGTAAAAAAAATTCATATAAGTAATTTGTATTTAGTCAGAAAATAAAGAAAAAGAGAAAAGGTAGAAAACAGGAAATAAATGTAACCTGTAATCCCACTCCCCAAAGATAATAATCTAAGGTTTTGGAGTGCATTTTTATTACTTTCTTTTAAGCATACATTCATATAAACTATGAAGGTATTTGTAATGCAACTGAAGTGTTAGAAAAATATCTGAGTTATTGCTGAATAAATGGATGCAGATGGAACTAAACTAAAAGTCCAAGGAGTGGCCGACTCTAAAGGCCTAAAGGATTTTCATTTCAACTTGTGAGCTTTACGGGGGACGTGCTCAACCAAATCCACAGAAAATCCTATTGCTGAGCAAACACAGACCCGCTTCTTTAGTACAAGCAGTTTTTAAAAATCACCAAATATGTGAAAAGATTCAATAGTCCAAAAGAAGCGTTTATTCTGAGGAATTGGAAAAAAAAAAAAAACACTCCCCAATGAAACAAAAATATGAAATGGGAGAAAAGTTTTAAACAAAATCCCTAGGAGATATTTTTCATTGGAACTTGAGAGGTATTGCATCTTTGAAAACATCTCATTGTGGGAGATTGTGATTTGAAGCAATTACAAAGCCAAATGTTGACCAAGAAAATAAGACCTGAAGCGGGGAGGCATGGAGCAGACTGACATACCTCCATGTGGTGCTGAGGGGACGAGAAGAGATAAAACCAAAGAACTTACATTCTTATATGCCCATGGACCCGGGCAATAGGGTAGTGAAGACAGGGTGCAAGGAGGAGGAAGGGTGGGGAGGAGGGGGGAAGAAAAGAGGGGGGGAAATGGGAGTTATTTGTAATACTATTAACAATAAAAAATATATTTTAAAATGAAAAAAAAATGCAATGTTCCCCTAATAAACTACTGGATCTGGAATTGAGCATTGGTGGTTGAAAGCACCACAAAAGGAAAGACCACGTGCTGCCGGGTGGAAGGACAGCAGCCACTTACAAAGTGGTGCTTCCATACCACAGATTCAGCAAAGGAACAGCGCCCCCTGGAGGAAGCTGCAGGACAGACAAACTGCTCAATGAACTGCTAGGGAGAGACTTACCAGCCAAAAGCAATGTCGGAGTGTAAACATGAAGTGGATCATATATCAAACATTTATGAAACAACTGGAAATTTGAACCGTGACGAGATATTTGATCATATTAGATAAATATTGTCGAAATTTTAAAATATGATAATTGGTTTTTAAAGCTATATCTTAGTGGTAACTACTGAAATATTTATAGATGAAGCTAGATGTCGGGGATTTGATCAAAAACAACGGGGGAGCCTAGCCTGTTTGGCTCAGTGGATAGAGCATTGGTCTGCGAACGGAAAGGTCCCAGGTTTGATTCTGGTCAAGGGCACATGCCCGGGTTGTGGGCCCGATCCCCATAGGAGGACTTGCAGGAGGCAAATAATCAATGATTCTCCCTCATCATGGATGTTTCTATCTCTCCCTCTTCCTTCCTCTCTGAAATCAATAAAAATATTTTTTTAAATGGGGGAAGGCAAGTTGAGGGGTGAAGATAAAACATGATTGGCCAGGATCGCTATCTGTTAGGCTGGGTGATGGGCACATGGGGGGTTAGTATAGTATTATACGTTTGTATATTTGAAAATGATGAAAATAAATTGTTTAAAAAATTGCATGAGATGACATGAGCAAGAGTTTAGATATTCTAGAAAACCAGTCAGTGACTTGGATTATTGCTCAGGGAATTCTCCCAGATCTTAGAGGAAGTGGGAAAAGATAGTATGAGTGAAACTACATGAAACTTAGAGAAGATACTTGGGAGATGCAGTGTGAACGTAAAATCAGAATTACCGTAGCATGCACAGAACCAACAAGGACAAGCAAGAATCTTCATTAAAGAGCATCTCCATTATCAGTTTATTCTTTAACCACTGAGTCATTTAGCATTATTTTATACATCCAAATGTGCAGAAACTTCTACACTTTTGTTAACTTCCAACTAAATTGTGTATAGTTAGGGAACATGTTCCATACGATGCCAATTTTTGAAAACTTTTGAGGCTTCTCTATGCCTAGAACAAGAACAGCTTGTAGATGGCCGCTGGCATGGCCCAGTGGTTGAGAGTCGATCTATGAACCAGGAGGTCAGGGTTTGATTCCCAGACAACTGATCAATGATTCCCTCTCATCATTGATATTTCTATATCTCTCTTCCTCTCCCTTCCTCTCTGAAATCAATAAAAATATATTTTTAAAAAATTTTAAGAACAGCTTTTAGAAACATTCCAAGTGCTTGTGAAGAATCTGTATTCTCTAATTGTTGGATGCAGAACTGTGAACATGCCCTCAATCCCTTCTAAACCTTGCTTAATTTTTGCCTGCCTGGCATCAAAAGGGAAGTGTTGGAATCACCCATTGGCAGGTGCATCTATCAATTTCTTCCTATGGTTCTACCCATTTATACTGCATGAATTTTGAGGCTGCCTGACTGGGAACATGGGTTTAAAAGCTGACTCTTTGTAAATTGAACCTTTCTATCATTACGCCATGAACCTCCTGATCCTTAACAGGGTATTCTGCCTTAGGATATATTTTGTCTGAAGATAATAGTATTTCCCCCATGTGATTTCCCCATCCTTTCACTTTTAGTTTTACTGGTCCTCACGTGAGCCAGTGCTATGAAACACATTTATGGTGAAGAATCAGTTGTTTTTGTGTTTCCCAATCCATTATAGACTCTTAGGCTTTTACAAAACGTTATTTTTTAAACTAGAGGCCTGATGCTTGGATTCATGCACTAGTGAGGTCCCCAATCCGGTCTGCACCCTCTCGCAATCCAGGGCCCCTCAGGGGATGTCAGAGACCTGGTTTCAGCCTTATCCCCGCAGGCTAAGCTGAGGGACCCCACTGGTGCACGAATCCATGCACTGGGCCTCTAGTATGCATATAAGATCCTTGGTTAATCTCTTCCTGCCCTCCCCCCTTCCCTCTGAGATTCATCAGTCTGTTCCATGTTTCCAGGCCTCTGATTTTGCTCCCGTGTCAACCATCTGCCCCTTGGTGGTGCATGTCATAGCTCTGGCTGGTCACTTAGGCTTTTATATATATATATATATATATATATATATATATATATATATATATATACATAATCCTATATAATACAAGGTTAATTTGCAAATCAACTGAATGGCAGAACAACTGGGTGGTATGACATACACCAGCCTTACGCAAACTACGGCCCGAGGGCCGGATCTGGCCCATTCGGCTGTTCTATCTAGCCCTCAGAGCCGAAAGAGCAGAGGGTTCTCTTGCTCTCCCCTTCACTCCTTCACCAGCAACCCAAGATGAGAGTGCCAGCATGGTCAGGTTGCTTTTTTTGTTAAGGCCCTCTGGTCCAGTTTAAGAACCCATTGTGGCCCTCGAGTCAAAAAGTTTGCCCACCCCTGACATACACTGACCACCAGGGGCCAGACACTTAATGCTGCGCCCTGGTGGTCAGTGCACTCCAACAGGGGAGCACCACTCAGCCAGAAGCTGGGCTCATGGGTGGCAAGTGCTGATGTGGTGGTGGGAGCCTCTCTCACCTCCATGGCAACACTACCAAACAGCAGCACTGCAGGCACAGTAGGGCCGGGATGTGAGGGAGCAGCACCAGGCCCTGCTCAGGCTCTTCTCTGGCCACCTACTGCTTTGCACACTGCTACATCCCTCAGAGGATGTTGGACAGCTGGTTTCACCTGGCCTGCAGGGATCAGGCCAAACCGGGCATTCAACATCCCCCAAGGGGTCCCAGAATGCAAGAGGATGCAGGCCAGGTTGAGGGATCCCCCCCAAGTGCATGAACTTAGTGCATTAGGCCTCTAGTATATTAATAAAATCCTGGAAGTTTATTAAAGTAAAAGTATAAGCCATATATTTTAATGTTTTAACATAGAATAACTGTCAAATTGCTTAGAAACTTTTATAAAGTTTCTGAAACACTATTAACTTCTGAACACACCCTGCTGCAGTCTCCAACCATTATGGCCACACTTTCTTCATATTGATTATGGTATCACGATTGTCCTTATCCCCCCATTCCCATCCCAAACCCCTCCCTACATACGTCCCCACCCCCCTGTTGTCCATGGCCACTGGCTAGGTCCATATGCATGCACACAAGTCCTTTGGTTGATCTCTCCTCCTTACCCCCACCCTCCCCTACTCTCCCTCTGAGGTTTGAAAGTCTGATCGCTGCTTCTCTTTCTCTGGGTCTGTTTTTGTTCATCAGCTTATGTTGATCATTATTTCCTCTAGATGTGTGAGATCATGTGATCCAAAAAATACCCTTGTAAGAACCTAAACTGTGACAAGCCATTATGGTTATGCTGAGAGGCAAATGAATCATCTGTAGTGAGTTCCTTTCTGAGCCAACAGTTCTTTTGAGTCCCAATTTCAATGTCAAATAGTTCCTTATGTGTACATGTCAGCCATGATATTTCAGATCTGGTTGGTGGACAAATGGTGGTAATGCAGGTCCGACCGTCTCTGGTTTGGTCCTAGACAGCCACACTTCCTAACATCAGTGTTGTAAAGAGCATGCATCAGGCTTTTGTTTTGTCATCTGGTCTAACAAACTACCTTTCAATTGGCAAATTTGGTCCATTTAGCTATCGGTACACTTGGGCCTGTTTCTCTCATCTCTGTAAATCTCCTCTGTCCCCACTGCCAAGGTGGTATGGCCTTGGATTGTAATTAGAGATCATCATGGACTTTTTTCTTATCTTCGGCCTCCCTTTTTTATGATCAGGTGCCATTGACCATGTACCCCAGGACTCCGATGTAGAAACCTAATCCCTAGTGGGACGGAATCTGGAGGGGGAGACCTTGGGAGGCGACTTTCTCCGAGGTCAGAAACCTCTTCAATGGGTTTAGTCGTTAAGACAGGCCCCAAAGAGGGGCCCTTGACCCCTGCCACCAGGTGAGGACATGACGAGATGTTGGCCGTCATGAACCAAGAAGCAGGTCCTCACCAGACCCCAAATCTGCAGACGCCTGGATTTCCAGCCTCCAAAACTGCGAGAAATGTTTGCTTCTAAGATACCCAGTCTATGGTTTTCTGTGATAGCAACAGAACAGACCAAGATACCAGGTTCAGCAAGATATTCCTTGTTCACCTTTCCTCAGTGTCTCCTATGACTACCCGGGTCTCTCCTTTTATTAAGTTCTTCACCCAAAGTATGTGAATGGGGGCCTTTGAGTGGCTAGACGTAACACCCTAAGTTGCAAGTTCAGTTTCTGCAGTCCTCACACACGTAGCTCCAGACAGGGTGGCTGGAGGAGACCCTGACACCCACTGGTCCCGGCTCTTCAGGCCTGCCCTCTGCAAGCTGAGTGATCTCCGTTTTCTTTATTTTAAATTTCACCACCTCGCAGGGAAGGCAGATGAACTACATTCAAGGTAGGTAGCAACATGAACCTCATAACAGCGGGTGGAACTTGACGATACATACAATGTGTCATGCCTTTTCCATAACGTTCAGAAACATGCAAAACTAAAAAGAGTGAATTGTTTAGGAATATGTATTCAGGGGCGGGCAAAGTAGGTTTACAGTGGTGAATGTGTGGAAGTTTATTTTGTATTATTCATGTATTACATATTTTTCCCTATGAACTGTAAATCTACTTTTGCCAACCCCTGTATATGGCAGAATTGTGAAGAAAAGCAAGGAAAAGATGAACCCCAAATCCAGGTACTGGCTCTCTCTTTGTGGGGAATGAGGATGTGGATGCAGCAGGAGAGAAGCCCATGGGATGGGGAGAGGTGTTTGACATAATGGTAATACACTGTTGTCCCAGCGGGGCATGAGAACAATGGGCATTCTTTTTATTTTTAAAAATACTTGACTATTTTCACACATATAAAAATTTCACCAGTGGTTGGTTGTCTACCAAGCGGCCCACAGGTCAGGATATTTATTGGGAATGTGGTAGCGTGGTGGCCACTCAGTCCAAACTGCCAGAGAGGAATCAGGGATGGGAATGGGAATGGGAGCTCTCCGTCTTCTCTAAATGCACTGCAGCACCTCTGGACTCATCTGCACACCTCAATGGGGGGGGGGGGGGGAGGCAATGCCCCGTGACTGGCCCGCTCTGGCTGCTCTGAGGCTTGGATCTCAACATTGCCCACCTGACTGCTCAGTGCACCTGATTCGGCCGAGGCTGCTCTCAAGAGCCTTTGACTCCACCGTGTGGACAGACAGGCTTTCTGATCGCCAGCCCCTAAACGCTCCCCAACCTCCAGATGGTGCTGCCTTAATAAGAGACTCAATTTCACGCCAAAGTCCACCACCAGCGATCCTCAGGTCTCCGTGTCCCTCAGGCATCCTCCCAAGGAGCCGGCGTGGTTCCCCAGGCATCTCCCGGGCACCCAACAATAGTGCCTGTGAACCTGACGAACTGAACTTTTCATCAGCCCGTTTGCACGCCCGCCACTGTCTTAAAGACCAGCCAGAGAAGGAGGCGCGTGAACAGCAGAGCTGTGCCCAGGAGAGCTTTTATTTGTACGGAACAGTTTTAAAAATACAGAATAAAATAGCTTTATCTCTACTATTATTCACAACGTCTGGTCCAAATATTACATATTTTTAAAATACTTAAACGTTTAATGAAGCCATGTTAGAAAAACAATATGAAAATTCTTTTTAAAAACTCCATAAAAGAATTACACATCTCAAAATCAACCCCACCCTAAATACCCTCAGTATGCAAAATTAAAAAAAAAAAAAGAACAAAATCCCAAAAAGGTACATAGCCAAAGTCAGCCACAAAAACTCAAGGAAAATCTAGGCATCCCCACTGTGTTAAGAACAGTCAGAAATTTATTAACGTATCACACGAAGGTTGTTACAAATGAACGGGAGAGGGCGTTAACTTGAACTGTCAGTAACATGACCAGGCTGGTGAGGGTGTCCTAAATGCCAGGAAACACACACACACACACTCTCACACACAACTCTAAGGACGCTGGGAGTTACTGATGCAGAGTGATGACGAGGCACAGTCAAGAGCAACCTAGAAGAACAGGAATGTGTGTGTGAGGCTGCTGAAAAGGACATGCTTTCTGGGTCCACGGGCGGGAACGTTGGCAAACGTGCGGTCTTCTCGCACTGCCGGGTGGGGCCTGCAGGTCGGGCAGCGGGGGGAGGTCTCCTGTTCTCCGTGTCTGGGTCGTAAGTGGACAGAGCACAGCACAGGCAGCAGGTGAGAATCCAGGCTCTTCCCAAAGCCGAGGGGCGGCTCCCCGGAGAACTGACATCGCTCAGGCTCGTCCGCACCACCACGGGGTCCAGGAGGCGTGGCTGGGTGCACACCAGGCATCCAGGGACAGCCTGGTGTCTGCGGCCAGTGCACACCCGAGCACGGTGGCTCCCAGGATGCTGCCTCTCCTCAAGCCAGACAGGTTCTGGAATGCGGTTCCCGCCACAGCTCCTTTTCCACCCTCTCTCTGGCCTGCCCTCTCTCAGCGGCATCAACCTTAAGGAAGATTACAGTCGCCAACTTTCAAGTCTTGGTGGCTAGTACCAGTACTTCAGCAGGGACGTGAATTAAGGTTAATAACAGCTTAGCTGACGGTCATAAAATATACACACGGGCAAATAAAGTATACACACATACTAGAGATTCATCAATGGAGAAATTCTATCATCACATGACATTGTCATGAAAATTATATCATTCCCTCCCTGGAAAACTGTAACTATTATCCTGGGCAGAAATGTTATTTTTACTTATATGGAAATACTGCAATAGTCATGCATAAACCAAGTTGTCGTCGTGGAAGTCAGTGTTCTACAGTATAAAGCAAATCCTGTGTGTGAATCTGTTGCCGTGAAAATGGGAAACCATCAGGACCCACGGTGCTTCGCCGCGCTGACCTGGCTAAGCCACTTCTCTTGCTTTGATCAATCACAACGAGCTCACTAAAAGTTAACATCTGACGCCCTCTTAAGAAAGATTTGATACTAAGGAAGTCTGCGTTTAATTCCCTAGTGAGAATGAGAATGAAAACTGCTTACAAAGACTGGAGCTATTTCCCCGACTACTCTGCGAACCATGTTAGGTATTTTAGCAAAACTGGTGGTGGGGCCCATGACCCACCCCCACTGGGATACAGCAGCATCTACTATCCTTTTACTTCCCGTTGCTCTTCTATAGCGAAATGGCTCACGTGCGTGTGGAGATGGTGGGCAGGTGGTCACTGTGGAAACTGGAAGCGAACATGCGTGAGTTCACAGGGACAGACCCTGCCTGGCCACCGTGTCCCTCCAAAGCTCCCTACGGGTGGTGTCTTCAAACCCAGGCAGCAGAGGAACACACTCTTCTCCATTAAACTCATTCTATCCCACATCCGCCAGCAGAAGGATCACTTCTTAAAATGGTTGGTGCGTGCTGCTTGTGTAAGACGTATGCGTCATCCTGAGGCTAACTCCCTCCCTCGGACAGTGGAACAGAAGGGCAAGGCCCCTCTTTGCAAACGGCGGTGAGGGCACAGGGCTTCCTGCACACAGGGATGCTTGCAGACATCCCTGCACATAGGAATGCTTGCAGATTTGAAATGGACCCAAGGGGTGGTTTCAGAAGGGAGTGGGTTTCTGGATAAGCCTGGTCAAGTTATGTTGAAAGGAACTTGTTTGTTTCTGAATTACTGAAGGCTTTTATTTGGGTATCAGGTTCTTCTGCTCACAGAGCTAGAACACTGCAAATCTTTGGAAGGTGTAATTGTTTTCACCATTTTTCAAAGCTGAGAAATTTAGATGCTGAGCAGATACAAATAGAAGGAACAGAGAGCAACTCCGTGTCAGAGGACTGTCAGCCTGGAGGGCATACCAAGTTCAAAGGATGGAAATGGTTAAGGGATGTGCTTCAAAATAAACTAGGCATCAGATACACGTCAAAGAAAAGTAACATACAAAATTAAGACAGTCTAAGTTCTTTACTTAATCTGCAATAAGGTCTTGGCAAAACAATGAAGTGGCTCCGAAGAGAGTTCTTGCTAGAACAAGCCTTGGAGCCCCCAACTTCCCAGGAGTCAAGGAGGTGACACAGAGGCAGCCAGGGGACAGGAAGTGCACGAGATGGACACAACAGTGCCGAGACCCAGGCCCATGGCCCGCTGCGTTCAAGCCTCGGCCAGGTCAATGAACACTGAGGAAGAGAAGATGACCTCATGAAGTGAGCTCACTGCGCTATGTCTCAGAGTTTTCTGGCTGAAAAACCTCAAACCAAATCCAAGAAGTTTCTTTTGCTTCCCCTCACTTCCTCCCCACCCCCCCCCCCAAAAAAAAAGAATTTAGTGTTATTTAATTAGAATTCAACAGAGGGGACCTGCATGCTGCCTTCCTCACCATCACCTTCTGCAGGAACGTAAACAAGAACGGCAGCGTTTGTCCAGGGGTCTGACCGTCCCCCCTACCAAATCAAGACCCAGTGGGCACGCCACATGGCAACCCACAGGACGTCCTCTTACGTCTTAACTGCGAGAAACGACTTGCAACAGAAACGCAGCGGTGGGGGTACCAGCACGCCCACCGGTCGGCGTGGCAGCTGTCTGGTGCCTGCCCTGGCTTCCCTTCTTCACAAAACAAATTCACGTATAAGGTAAGCGCGGTTTCTGGGCTCTGATCCAGTAGTTAGTTTTGATAAATAGGTTAGGCATTACAGTATTTACACTTTCCTGGTATCAAGCAATACAACCACAAAATGGCTACTGGCCTGCAAAAGCCACGACAACAGCTTCCCTGATGGCGTCCAGAGCTTTACAAATGCTGGTTCTTCCTTTAACGGGAGGCGTGGGAGGGGCACAGTAATGGGGATGCAAGGTAAAAGGGGTCACGTGGAAAAAACACTGATTTAAAAAATCTGCTATAGTCAGTAATATTAAATAGGAATAAAACCTTGTATTTATAGACACATGTGACAGTCACTGACATCCACATGTCAGCAGAGCCAAGACACCCATAAACGTCTGGCTGCTGCCCCCGGTTGCACCACCAGGAGAAGGGCCAGACAGAGTGTCTGGGCTCCTGGTAGAGAGAGAGTGGCCAGTGTGAAACGTGCTGGCCCAGCCGGGACCAGGGTGGCCCCGCGATAGAGCAGCTGAGAATCAGATGCTGACTTCCTTCCTTTCCCCTCAGGCCCCCAAAACACACTTCCATGCTAATACTATGTGTGCAGACCTTTCCCACGCAGATGGGGCCCAGGTCTGTACAGCCACACGCTGCAGTTCCCCACAGGAGGGGCAGGGAACGCGGAATCACAGTTGACCAGCTGTGACAATGCGAGGATACTGGTGCCCTTTCACCACAGGAGGGCGCTGTGGTTCAGGCGGAGGTCAAATAAAAACAGACAAACCAACCAAGCAACCAACCAGCCGGTCCAGGTGCTTCTAGGACAGGAAGCCCCTAGACCAGGGGTGGGAACCTTTCTTCTGCCAAGGGGGCCATCTGGATATTTGTAACATCATTCACTTAATAAAAATTTATGTTGCTATGAAAAAAGCTCCTGGATTTATTGAATTGTGAGTCCTGCCTGAGGTTGCCTTGGCAGGGCCGGACGCTCCCCACCCCTGCCCTGGAGGCGGCCAGTAAAAAAAAGCTAGCATGGGTGGTGGAAGCGGGGCTGAGAACAAGGAACTGCTGTGGATTTCAAACATCTGCTCCCGCCGGAGGACAGGAATTTCAAGTTCAGTGACCACAGCCAGCAGTGGACATTCAAGGGCGAGGGGTTGGGGCTTAAATAAGGAGAGAGGTGAGACACTATATTAGACACGATCACCACTTACAACAGAAAAAAAAGCTACTTGCAATCTGTCTTAGCTCTGGGGTACAGAATGTAAATGCAGATACACAAACATATATGTTACCGCTTGTTACTCGGCGAGAAACTACAGGTCATGCCTCACTGCGGCCAGGCCACAGGGCAAGCTTCGGCTATACCGTGGCCTGCAAGTCCTTGTCCGGACTCCGGCTGCTGGCGCTCTTCCCGAGGCCTTTCCACGTGTAGCCCACAAAGGTTGGGCTGATGGGTAAGTAGCTGAAGCATTTGTATTTTTTAATAATGTTCATGCCGAACGGCAAATCATAGGACTCCATGCCATCAAGCGACTTGCTTCCTTTGCCCACGCCCTTCTTCCATTTCCGAATGCCTCTTTCCTCCGGGGTACCTATGGGACACACACATCAAAACAAAGCGGTGGGGTGTTTAGTTTAGCAGTTCTTCCAGGAACGGAGAATCCAACATGCCGTCCCACAGATCGAACCTGCAGGATGACAGCAAAGCACCCCTGAGGGCAATTGGCTATTCGGGGACCCAAACAAGAAATCGAAGAATCGCTAATCCATCCTGTTCCTTGTGCTCCACGTTCAAATGACCTTCCGAGGCCTTTACCTCAGCCCTGGCCTTCCGCGTGATGCATATTTTTACTGCTATTTTTACTGTGGAAGTCTGGTCCAGGCTGTGTCATTG
Source organism: Vespertilio murinus (assembly GCA_963924515.1). NCBI lineage: Eukaryota > Metazoa > Chordata > Mammalia > Chiroptera > Vespertilionidae > Vespertilio > Vespertilio murinus. Next base: position 62,365,943 of record OZ004709.1, read on the forward strand.
CTTCCCAGGGTCACTTTGTCAGTCTAACTGGCTGTCCAGTCCTCAGAGTCCCCACCCCCTCCCCCAAATCTGCTCTCAAACACTGCAAAACAACAACAAAAACCTCTCTCTAAAATGCAAATCTGATCTTGCAAAATGGGACCACAAGTACTTGTTATACACAATGCCTTCATCAATTGGTTGTGGCAACCCCCCCCAACCCAGACATTCTGAGTTTTGTACTGCTCCCCCCCATTTTAGTGTGTGTGTGTGTGTGTGTGTGTGTGTGTGTGTGTAGCTACACCCCACTTGTCTGCTCCTGTGAGGATGCACTTCCACTGGTTGACACCCTGGGCTCTGACCGATGAGCCTGGTGCAGAGGAGCTCCGCTGCCTGCCCTCGGCTACCGCAGGCCACGTAACAATGTACCGCTGTGCCCGAGCCCAGGGGATGAGCTCGAGTCTGTGGTGCAATATTTAGGATCTACATTATTTTCCTACATCTAACTATGTCTCCACCCCGTTGGTGTTTCAGTGACAAAACTGACTTTAACTTCCATCTCTGTCTCATATGTCTCTCCCTCGATTAGTTCTGACTTAGGAGAGAAAGAGGGTGTTAGTTACTGACCCTCATAAATCTAACACCTTCCACCTATTCAGGTATGTGTTCATTCCGGTTCCCACAGCATCCTCTTGATTGAGGCTTTTTGAGGGGGGCAGGGTGAGGGGAGATCTCAGTAAGACCTTAAAGCTCAAAAATAAACATCACCCTCCCTTGATGGCAGGTAAATCTACCAGTGTGTCTGTGGCATTTACAACAGCACAGAGCAGCCTCTGTAGGAAGCTTGGAAGGCCACAAGGTCACATCCTAGTCCACCACCCAATACTTGGCATCTCCCAGCTGAGAAACAAGGGTTATGGGTGTTGGAGAAAAGCTGCCTCCCCACCTGTGCCACTTGCTGATCCTGGCAGCAGCCTGTGCCCACTGTACTCGTGGCATTTGGTCTTAGTTGGCTGGCACCTGCCTTAGGAAGGACTTGGACTCATTTAAAGGACAGGCTCCCCACGCAGGAGAAGTGCCAGAGGCTGTTGCCAATGAAATCAAACCGCGGGGTGCTGGGCAAGGCTGTGCAGGGGGGGCAGGCTGTGCAGGGGGGGCGGGCTGTGCAGGGGGGGGCAGGCTGTGCAGGGGGGGCGGGCTGTGCAGGGGGGGCGGGCTGTGCAGGGGGGGCAGGCTGTGCAGGGGGGGCAGGCTGTGCAGGGGGGGCGGGCTGTGCAGGGGGGGCGGGCTGTGCAGGGGGGGGCAGGCTGTGCAGGGGGGGGCGGGCTGTGCAGGGGGGGCAGGCTGTGCAGGGGGGGGGGCAGGCTGTGCAGGGGGGGCGGGCTGTGCAGGGGGGGCAGGCTGTGCAGGGGGGGGGGGCAGGCTGTGCTGGGGGGGCAGGCTGTGCAGGGGGGGCGGGCTGTGCAGGGGGGGCAGGCTGTGCTGGGGGGGCAGGCTGTGCGGGGGGGGCGGGCTGTGCAGGGGGGGCAGGCTGTGCAGGGGGGGGGCAGGCTGTGCTGGGGGGGCAGGCTGTGCAGGGGGGGCAGGCTGTGCAGGGGGGGGGCAGGCTGTGCTGGGGGGGCAGGCTGTGCAGGGGGGGCAGGCTGTGCTGGGGGGGCAGGCTGTGCTGGGGGGGCAGGCTGTGCAGGGAGGGCAGGCTGTGCTGGGGGGGCAGGCGGGCTGCAGTGTGCCCGGGGCAGCCCACTGCCGTTTCACCCCATGCAGGGAATCTCTCTAAAAAGCAGCTCAGCGAGGAGGAAAACAGCTCAGTAAGTTTATTAGCAAAAAACCCGATTTCATAAAGGAGGGCTGGAAGTGTCACCTTAACCACTTAAGAAAAGACGGTTTTGACCAGTGATGGCTTTGAATTGACTCCCTTCTGCCTGCTTCCCATATTTATTTGGCAAAAAAAGTAACTCACATAAGTAATAAGCATGTTTGACATTTACCACATACCTGGGATGGTGTTATCCAAAATGAAAGCCACACAGCCTCCCACAAACATGGCCGTTGTGAGGAGAACGTTCAGCACTTGGTCAATGCCCGATATCCCTAGGACAGAACACAGCGGGTCACTGGCAGCCAGGAGGCGCCTGGCCTTCCTGGGAAGGAGTGCTGGGTGGGCACTGGCCCCAGGCCACGCAGTGTGCACCCCTCTTGCTCGTGTGCAGGAATGTTTTAAACTGCTCCGAATACCTTCAATAACAACCAGAGGAAAAGCCTTAACCTGATACAGTCACCCTAGAATGAAATGTGAAGACCAATGAAACCATTGGGGGGTGTTGTTTACAGGTTTGTTTGTTTTTTTAAAGAAATCAATATAAAGAAGGCTGTGTAAGGCTGAAAAAATTACAAAGTGAATAATAAGACGACAAAAATATTTGTGGTATCTGCAATCAAACAAAGGTTTTCAGAATCCTCAGTTACTAATTTGTGCTTAGCTTTTAATTAGGAACAACTGGATTTATAAAAATGTCCTTACATGAATGTGATATGTAAAAAATATCACAAGCAGCAAGAATCTCCTTGCTATTAGAAGTTTACATACTTTCGCCATTTAAAACATATGAGCCAGCACTTCTATTCCTAGGTGTCGAAAATAGTTACTCAAAACAATACAGTCTATCCTCAATATTGGACAGTTCTGTGCCTGTGAATTTGCCTACACACTACAATTTATTTGTAAGCCCAAGATGTATGCTGGTGGGGCATTCAGTCATCTGTGGGCACGCACAGAGCGGTGAAAAACCTGACTCGCCCAGCACGCATGTTCCCCACTGGGGTCAAAAAAGGTGACACTCTGCCTTCTGTTTCAGCTCGTCCTGTAAACACATGTCCTCTGAGCAGTCTATTCAGTGCCACTCGCTTCACATTTCTGTGTTTGTTGTCATTGATTTTGCAGATTAAAATGGCCCCCAAGGGCTGTGCTGAAGTGCTGTCTAGTGTCCTGACTGCAAGAGGGCGTGAGGGGCCTCCTGGAGAAACACGAGTTAGATGGGCTTCATTCAGGCATCAGTTACCCTTGGCAGCAACGGGCCAGGACTTGCTAATTCCATGCTCCCAGAACATAACTACCAAGAATGAGCACTGATCGTATTAAATACAAACTGTAATTGAAAAATAAAATTTTAAAAAATTGATTGACTGAATAATTTCATAATAGCACTAGTCACAACAGTCAGAAGGTAGAAACAACCCAAATGTCCACCGATGAATAAATGGATTATGGTATATACATACAATGACATATTACTTAGCCGTGAAATGAATGAAATACTTACACATGCTAGAACATGGGTCAATCTCGAAAACATTATGCTAAGTGAAAGAAGCCAGGCCCACCTCACAGGATCCCATTTATATGAAAGGTAAGAAGAGGTAAACCACAGAAGCAGAAAGCAGGCTGCTGGCTGCCAGGGGTTGGGAGAAGAGTGAAGGCAGGGATTACCTTCTTAATGGTCTTGATTTTTTGGGTGATTTTCATACCTTTAAAAACAAGGTATGAAATGGTGGTTATACAACATTGTGAATGTACGAATATGCCACCGAACCATTCACTTTAAAATGGTCAATTTTATGTTACGTGAATTTCACCTCAGAGAATGTAAGTATGTACACACATATAAAATGGTCCCCAATTCTCCATAAAATGTTGGCAGCAACAGCTATTTCTTAAGATGGTTTCCCTTTTCTCATTCCCCAGAATGTTGGGGAATTAAAATGAAAAGAAAGGGTCTGAAAGGTTCATCTTGAATTCAAAGTAGCTATAATTCCTGTAGAAAAACAAGTATTTCAGCTGAAACTGGTTTGGCTCAATGGATAGAGCGTCGGGTGTGGACTGAAAGGTCCTGGGTTCGATTCCGGTGAAGGGCACATACTGTGGTTGTGGGCACATCCCCGATGGGGGGTGTACAGGAGGCAGCTGAACAGATGTTTCTAACTATCCCTCTCCCTCTCTGTAAAAAATCAATAAAATATATATTTTTAAAAAACAAGTATTTCAAAGTCTATAGAGCTTCAAGAAATTACAAACTTTAACATAGCCTTAGTCTGAGGAATCTAAGGTTTTACAGAGAGGCATTCTCCCAAAGGAGAGGGTCCTGGTGGTGAAGAGAGAGATCCTGACATGCACGTTAGTTCCGAGCACACGCCAGCTCATGTGGGAAGTGCAAAGGGCTTCCAGATAAACTGCAGCAAAGTGAGATTCAAATGAAACACACAGGTGAACATTCACCAAAACAATCCTGAAGTTCCCACGTCCTCTCTGACCTGTGGTGAGCTGTTTGTAAACTGGTGGCTCTGGTTCCAACCACCTCCCCCCTCCCCCCACCACCACCCACCCCCGCTGCAAGATTCAAGGCCCGTTTTTCCTACCTGTGACAAGAGGGTTCTGTCTGAGGTAACTTGGAAGGACGAGTCCAAAGAAGATGGAAAATCCAAGCACAAAGAGGTTCCGGGAAGAGTTTAAATCAATGAACTGCAGGTTAGAGAGTCCAACGGCTGTGATCATTCCTGGAAAGAAAACATCAGACAACAAGTTCCAGTCACTCACACGGAGGAGCTTACACTACGTAAGCACGGGGGACAGACGATTCACAGCTGCTCAATGTCCTTCCTCTACAATGTCCTTCCTCTGTCCCATCAGAAACAGGTCAGAAGACCAGGCAAGGACAGGAGGGGGACGTGCTGGCCGCTCGGCTCATGCAGAGGCACAAGCATCACACTGTTCGAAGGCTGGAAGGCTTTCTGTAGACCGAGCAGGAAACTAGGACACGGATTCCCCCTTGACACCTCCATGCAAACATTCCTATTAAATTGGGAAACCCACCCAAAGCTGGCCCCTGACTACATCAACTAAATGGCACAGACTCCCGGTAAAAACGGTCTGTTTTAAACAGTCCATTCAGAGGGTAAGATAGGTCGAGTTAAATCACCAATTAAATACAATTAAAGAGATTTTGTCATATTATTTTTCCTAGAATAATGTTGTACCTTCAACATAAATTCAATTCCAAGAGTGATATAGGTTTTTATGTTTTCTATGTCTATCCTTTTGTATTATAAAATAGAAATGCATTGCTACCTCCAATCTTAGGGAAGAGATTTAGCAAAACAAACATAATCTCTGTGAAAAATTAGGAAATACCAAGAAAAGGAACCTCAGAGGGGCAGCCCACCCTCAAGGAAATGGACTTTTACCAAAGAGAGTGCAGAAGAGGGCGCCGAGCACAGGGTCCGGCAGGGAGGCGAAGAGGGCGCTGAACTTGCCGATCATGCCCAAGGCCAGCATGAAGGCGGCCCCGTACTGGATCACCCGGCGGCTGCCCACCTGCGGACAGAGGCAGAGGCAGGAGTTCAGTTCACGGATCCCCAGCACCCTTGGGGAAAATGTGACAAAACTCTTATTCAAAATCTAGACTGTAAAAATATTTTGTTAAGAGGGATTGGTTTCATTTCATAATGAGGATTGAGATCAATGTACAGTTACTATCAATGATTATAAAGCACCCAGAGTAAGAAGATTCCCTCCACCTTTCCTTGTCCCACGGGCCCCTTCTGCTCCCGTGGCTCTGGGAGGGGGCGGGCAGGACTTAGTTTTGCTTCTCTGAGCCCTGGAGGCTGTCACCGTGGTGTGGACCTGCTCCTGCACTCAGGTCCTACATTTCTAAAGCCCGCAGTCACTGGCAGGGACTAACGTTTAGTATCAAAAGCAAAACGTAAAAGCTACCGTCTGCTTCTCCATGTCCTTTGGGTTTCTAGCATCACCCTTCACTCAGCAAGTTAACCTACTCAAAGTACGACAGCCTCAACAACCCCATCTTCCCCATACCCTGAATCAGACAAAACCCCAAATGTTACTGTAACCTCCTCTTGGTGTCTTTCCCATTAGAGTGACACAGCCTAGAGCAGCGGTCGCCAGTCTTTTGGACCTAACGGACCACCAGTGGCCACTGTCCCCACCGCACACCCCACAGGTGCAGAACGCTGGCCTAGAGGACAAGGTGCAGAGTTTTCGGGGCCCACTGCCTGGCTGGCATCTCCACTCCACCTCCATCCACGTGGCCCGGGCAAGCTACTCAACCTCGCTGGGTGTCAGGATGCTCATCTCTGTAACTAAACCTGTGGTTTTGCTTTAAGGGTTAAATAGGATGATGTATAAAATAGTTTGAACAGCACCTGGCAAGCATCAGGCTATTTGATAGCTTCCCACTGGGCCCGCTGCCTCTGGCTTTCCTCCGTCTCTATCCGGTGGTAAAGGGGCCTTTCAAACACACTGGGAAGTCAGTGCTCGGCGCCAAGTCCTTTGGTGCTCGTGAATTAAAGCACAATTCTCAGGCTCTTGCACATGGGCAAGCTCCTTGACTCCCTCCCCTCCCCCAGGCCCCATCCCGTCACCCTGGGGGCTTACTGCCTGCCCCTCGGTGTACCAGGCCAACCCTGGCCCGTCTGCCTGGAACACCCTTTCCCTCAGCCCCTTCTGGTGGTTCCCAGACACATCCTTCAAACCACCACCCAATGTGACCTCCTCCGCAAAGCCTTCCTCCATGCCATTCCCCACCCCTGATGCACCCTGGGCTTTTGCAGTACCACTTACCATTTCAATGTGGTCTCATCATTATCTGTTACATTTCATCTCAGCCTTCTAGAAGCTACCATCTAGCTCACTGCATCCAGGCAGCGGAAGGGGTGCTGGTACTGGGTTCAAGAACCCTGTGTTTTGGCTCCTACTTAGTGCTGCCTCTCCCAGGAAGACACCCTGATACATAGGAGGTTCCAGAATGTTTGTGGGGAATGTTCACTGGCTTTAAGTATGACTTCAGTGAGAAAATGGCTACTTATGCTTAGGTTAGTTATGGTGAAATGAAACGTAAGATCCAGTCCCTCAGTTGTAGTCATCCCATTTCAAGTGCTCCCCAGGCTCCTGTGGCTGGTGGCCCACACGTGACCGTGCAGATGCCCCCACCGCACAGGTGCAGAAGGCTGCCCCCATCCCTCAGTGTTCTGCTGGGTGGTGCTGGGCCAGAGTGTCTAACAGCCTCTCTAGGGACCCAAGTATCATTAAGAGTCAGTGTGGACTCCCACGGTGCAGACTGCTGTCCAATCACAGCTAAGACTGGAGCAGAGCCTCGACTGTTTCAATCTACGGCTCCTCCCACAAAGCACCAAATGCAGGGAAGCAGTGAAAAGGGTCAGGAAACTGGTGAAACCAGTAAAAATAACCTGTGCTTGGCTGTATTACATGGTAAGGAACACTTTCATTTATACATGGCTCATTTTTCAGCAAACACTTTAAGGACCTATTATATGACTAGCATTTGTTAGATTGGGGCATGGGGGAGAAGATACAAAGATGAATTCCACAAGCTTATGATGAAAGTCTAGTACTGTTGCAGTTACTCTGTGTGGGAACCCAGTGGGGAAAAACTGCAGATTCAGAAAGGGATCCCTGGAGATGGTCTTGAGGGATGAATTTACTGGAGGAAGACCAACCAGGTAGAAGAAACAACCTGTGCCAAGACCACCTCCCAGCAGGTCAGGCAGCCTTGCAGGTGTGCAAGGAGAGGGGCAGGCCGGCCTCTGGGATGCCTGAAATAATAAATCCCGCATGAAAACCATGCATGAAGGATGATCTGCCTTAGATGCTGACAAAAAACACAAAGCAGCAATGGGGCCATTCTTGTAATGAATATGAACTTAGCGCCTTATTATATACTTACTAGAGACCCGGTGCACAAAATCGTGCACGAAGGGAATGTCCCTCAGCCTGGCCTGCACCCTCTCCAATCCAGGACCCCTTGGGGGGTGTTCGAATGTCACCATCTCCAGCTTGCCTGAGCCTCAGGCTGGCCCTGGGCGGCTGGGCAGCAGCCATCCCTGGCTTCCCTGAGCCGTGGATTGGCCATGGGCAGCAGCAGCCACCATCCGTGGTTTGCCTGAGTCTTAGGCAGCCGCTGCGGCTTTGTTCAGAAGAACATCTGGATGGTCGTCTGGAATATGTCTGGTCTAATTAGCATACGACCCTTTTATTAGTATAGATGCTTCAAACACAGCTCTAAAATCCCTGCCTCACCCTGGCCAGAATTGGCTCAGTTGGCTGGGCTTTGTTCTGTACACAGATAGGTTGCCCGCTGCCGGTCAGGGCATATGCCTAGGTTGTGGGCTCGATACCAGGTAGGGGGTGTGCAGAAGGAAGACAATCAATGTTAAGCTCTCACATCAATGTTTCTCTTACTCTCTCCCTCTCCCTTTCTCTCTGGCTCTAAAATTCAATTTAAAAATCTTTAAAAAAATAAATAAAATCCCTGCCTCCCACTGCTGACAAAGAGCCTTTCATCTACTTTCCTGCTGCCCACCTCCCTCTGACCTCCTTCCTGAGCTTCAGCTCTGCCTGTAGGGCCATCATTTCCGACTTTCCAAAGGCTTTCCACAGAGTGGAATGCAGCAAAGGAGACATGGTGCTCACTCTGTTTCTAGAAATAAACTTTGAGCTACATATTGAGGAATAGAAGACAAAATAATACACAGTCACTATAGTTAAGCTGCCAAATTACTAAAATCAAGCTGGTTGAGGAATGAGGAAATGAGCTTATTCTTGTTCTAATTAGCCTGGGAGCTTAAACTTTTGAACTTTCCAATACTGTGTCAATCCCCGGATATACATACACCAGACCTCCGGGTAACCCTCTGATGACCCCCTGCAGGACTCATGTATCCAGACCACCTGACACCCATTATCCCAACCTCATCTCCTAGCACCTATCTTTCTGACCTTCTGACATCTGATACCCATCCTGGACCAATCCTAGGGCTAAGAATGCAGGACTGATAATTCTCAAGAGTATCGTTTTTATTGTAAGAACTCTAATTGTTCTTTCTTCTTCATAATGCTTCTAGGTTTTTGTTTAGCTGTGTTCCCAATTTTCAAACTCTTAAATAAACCTTTATCATTTATTTCTAGCCAAAGCCTTTAGCTTGTTTTGAGTTCACTTGACAGCATCATATGAAGACAATATCAATAGCTTACTGTACGTATACCCACCACACGCTAGACTCTGCTAAGTGCTTTACATCAAGGTAGGGGGTGTGCAAGAGGCAGCTGGTCCATGCTTCTCTCTCATCGACGTTTCTAGCTCTCTATCTCTCTCCCTTCCTCTCTGTAAAATATCAATAAAATATATTTTTAAAAAAGAATGGCCATGGCCACAGAAATCCATGACTGGACAAAGAGCAGCTACTATTAGAGTTGCCAGGAAACGGAGGCAGATCTCTGGAGGAGCCACAGACCACCCTCTTCCTATATGCCTTGGGATTCTGATGCAGGGGCCCAGGCCAGAGCCATTCGGCAGAACTTTATACACTGATGGGAATATTTTGTATCAGTGCTGTCCTACAGCAGCCACTGGCCACACAAGTGACCACTAAGCCCCTGAAATGTGGCTAGTGTGGCCAAGGAACTAAATCTTTTGTTTTAACAATTTACACTTAAATGGCCACATGTGGCTACTGACTACCATACTGGACAGTTGCTGGAAGCTACCCACTGTCTACACCCGTGGTTGGCAAACTGCGGCTCGTGAGCCACATGTGGCTCTTTGGCCCCTTGAGTGTGGCTCTTCTACAAAATACCACGGCCTGGGCGAGTCTATTTTGAAGAAGGGGCGTTAGAACAAGTTTAAGTTTAAAAAATTTGGCTCTCAAAAGAAATTTCAATCGTTGTACTGTTGATATTTGGCTCTGTTGACTAATGAGTTTGCCAACCACTGGTCTACACTATTGGGGAAGTACAAACAAGGAACCTAGAAGTTAATGGACCTTGAGCTTTGGCAAGGGCTAAAGCTATGCACCGACTGTTCTGTTGAGACAATGGTGGCTCAAGCAATTTCCTGACTGTTAAGTCTCAAAGTAAATCTTTACTAATATTTACTGATCTTTAATACAGTCTGTCTGCTACCGGAACTGCCTGCCTTATTAGGGGCAAGATGAGTATCTATAATGGAATACAAGGCTGGCAGGGCCTGGGCAAGCCTCTCCTCTTGACAAAGTCTCCACTAGCCCCCTGTGATTTCCAAATTTTCCGTACTTTTTGTCTCATCTCGTCATTTGTGGGAGGCCCTTCTCCAGGTCCTGAACCCAAGCCACACAGGATGTGGCTGTCACAATCTTTCATAGACAGTGCAGACCTAGAATCGTCTGACCGTAGACCTCAGTTCTACTCAGGAAAGTGACTCGCCCTGCAGCTGGACAAGAGGCAGCCCACAGCCCAGAACCCGCACCTCCTTTCTTCTGGACGGGACCTCCCATCAGCTACGTGGCTCAGGCCACCGAGAAGTCTGCTGCCCGTCCCACTTTCCCCACCAAGGCAGCTGTGCAGATGACTGGACTGTACCGTCTACACAAGGCAATGAAAACCGATTCCAGGGCTGACACTGCCCTTGAATGGACGCAGCCTTTGCCTGATGTGAATGATCCAAAGGGATTCAGAAGGAAAATCAATTTAGCTCATTGAAAAGCGCTGGCAGGTTGTCTTTCAGAATAAGCAGGCACCATTCAAACTGTAATAAGGAGAATTATTCCCCGACCACCTCAGGCCTGTCCTGGGAGGAACTTCAGTGAGCAGCACCACTTACTCCCTGCTCCTGGCGTGCTCTGAAGGGGCTGGCTTAGTAAACTGTCTTCCCCTAAGAGTCCCTCCATCTATAGCAATTTTATGTTGATGTTATTTCAGATTGGTTCTGTGTGTACAGGTTCATGCAGCGCACTGGCTAAGGAGCGAGTGAGCCTGGCCAGCGTGGCTGTGGTTGAGCACTGACCTATGAACCAGGAGGTCACAGTCTGATTCCCAGTCAGGGTACATGCCCGAGTTCTAAGCTTGATCCCCAATGTGGGGCATGCAGGAGGCAGCCAATCAATGATTCTTTCTCATCACATGATTTCTCTCTCCCCCTCTCCATCTCTGAAATCAATAAAAATATTTTAAAAACAGCCGAAACCCGTTTGGCTCAGTGGATAGAGCGTCGGCCTGCGGACTGAAAGGTCCCGGGTTCATTCCGATCAAGGGCATGTACCTTGGTTGCGGGCACATCCCCAGTAGGGTGTGTTCAAGAGGCAGCTGATTGATGATTCTCTCTCATCAATGTTTCTAACTCTCTATCCCTCTCTCTTCCTCTCTGTGAAAAATCAATAAAATATATATTTTTTTTAATTTAAAAACAAAAAGCGAGTGACTTGTGCCCCATTTGGTGTCCATGTGAGACACTCTGTGCAGCGTTGGTTCTCACCACTGGCAGCAACAGATCCATTGGTGGCGCTGGAGGAAGTGCCCACCAGGCAGCCCTCACATGCCTGCGTCAGGAGCAACCGGCAGCAGGTGGAGCCATCAGCACGTGTGAGGCTGAGCTCTGTGATGGCCCCCAACTTACAGGAAAACCAACGGTGCTTACTGGGCATGCCCTGCACCCTCTCACCTGAATTTACAGTCAAGATTAATCAAACTCAATATCTGGTTTCTTCTTATTTGGCTACAGAATCTCAAAGAAGACAGTTTAATAAGCCAGCATTCCAAAAACCCAGCAACAACAACAGAAGGAGATGGGGGCGGGGGAGACGATCTCAGAACTGGAGGCCTTCCCTGGGGAACTCATGTGGTCAGACCAATCAGTGAAATGGACCAACGCTGAGTGGCCCAACCATTTAATTAGTAAAATGTTTGTACCTTAGTAATTCCCAAAACTCCAATGTTGGGACTGGATGAAGTAGAGCCATTCCCAGTACCAAATATGCCATCGAGCACACAGGAGAGACCCTCCACGAAAATCCCCCTAAAATGTAAAGGAATGGGGTGAAAAGAAACATTCATTCAGTGGGGAACACTCTGAGATAGGCTCTAAGTGGCCATGACCCAAAGGTCTGGGCCACAGAGCTACCCCCTCTGCACGCCCGGGAGGGGTGACAAGGCAGGCTCAAGCCCCATGCCAGACCTACAAGCCATTCGGCTTTGAAAGCACCTCTGGGGACCACCCATTAGACACAGGCATTTAAACAGCATTCCCAATTAAAAGCTTTTAGCCAGAAAACAGAGCCATTTGTTGGGACCTAAGACAAATATAGGCTGTCCGTTGATTTGATTCCTCTGCTATTAATACATAGTTTCACCAGAAAAGACACGCTTTGTAATTGTGTAAACATTGACACTTTTAAAAGAAATCAACATGCAAATAATTTAATCATAAGCAACAGCTCGACTGGAGAAAGACATAAATCCAGCACTGACACCCCTTACAGAACCAACCTAATAAATGCTGCCCTAGCTGGTTTGGCTGTGGATAGAGCTTCAGCCTGTGAACTGAAAGGTCCCAGATTCCATTCTGGTCAAGAGCATATGCCGGGCCGAGACCGGTTGGGCTCAGTGGTAGAGCGTCGGTCTGCGGACTGAAAGGTCCCGGGTTCGATTCCGGTCAAGGGCATGTACCTTGGCTGCGGGCACATCCCCGGTAGGGGGTGTGTAAGAGGCAGCTGGTCGATGTTTCTCTCTCATCGACGTTTCTAGCTCTCTATCTCTCTCCCTTCCTCTCTGTAAAATATCAATAAAAATATATTTTAAAAAAAAAAAAAGAGCACATGCCGGGTTGCATTGAAAGAGCTTTAATTTTATCACATGGAAGCCCTTTCAAATGGGCAGCAGCTTGGGGGGAGCAGGGTATGGGGGTGACCTGGGCAATTTTCTCTTCTGTGCGGCCTCCATAGGGTCCAGCTCACTCCTGGCATCCAGAAACTAACGGCCAGCTGTGCGGAGCGCCTACATATGGCTCACAGTTCATAAACCTCTAGATTCTGCCGGCTTCATTTATCCCTGCTCATATTTCTCTACCTATATAAATTGTAAATGTGCCCTAGCTGGTTTGGCTCTGTGGATAGAGCGTCAGCCTGAAGACTGAAAGGTCCCAGGTTTGATTCTTGTCAAGGGCATATGCTTGGGTTTTGGGCTCCACCCTCAGTAGGGGAAGTGAAGGAGGAAGCTGATCAATGATTCTCTCTTATCATTGATGTTTCTCTCTCTCTCTCTCTCTCTCTCTCTCTCTCTCTCTCTCTCTCTCTCCCTTCCTCTCTGAAATCAATAAAAAAAAATTTTTTTTCTAATTGTAAATGTGAAGAGATGACACAGCACCAACCATTTAGAATGATTGAGGAAAACAGGAATAAAGGGGACATACACCCATGACCCCAACCTAAGCAAATAACAATGGTGGTGTCTGGCTTGTGTTTTGGTGAATTTAAGGTCTAGAGTGACCTCAGAGAACGTATTATGCAATTGTCACTGCGAAGAAGAAAGAGTGAGAATTCTGCTCATTGTTACAAATGAGGAAATGAGGGCAGGATGAGGGCAGTGACGTGTCCAAAGACAAACAGTCGAGGAAGAGCCCTGTTCTTCCCTGCCTCCATGCTGAAACTCTTGGTTTCTTCTCCCAGATTATCCAAACCAAAGCATGACACAGCGAGGTGGTGGGCCCAGGGAACGCACCTGTTGATGGCATGGATGGGTGGCGGCGGGGCACAGGACAGCCTTGCACAGGCGTAGTAGTCCCCGATAGACTCGATGATACTGGAGACCACAGCGCTGAGCATGCCGATGACACCTGCCGCAGAAATGGTGGGCAGGCCCCACTGAACTGTGGAAAGAAGACAAACGTCAGGTCCTCGCTGTCTCAGAGGCGCAGGCAAATGTCATCACACATCACGTCGTTCAGCACGCCCAAGGACGCTACAAGGCCCGCTCAGAATCTGAAGCTCACGGTGGAAACTTCACGTTTAAACCTGCTAGTTAACTAGTACATCACCCATGGCCAGAGGCCTGGGAAGGGCTCCGGAGTCGGATGAAGGTGCCCATCACCAGGCTCGGCTGCTCTGTGTCCTGAGTTAAAAGACACTGTTTGGCAGAAAGAGGTGGGTGCTTCTCTTCCTGCTTCAAAGCCAGAGTCTAAATTACAATTTGAACAGCCTGCTGTGTTGGGATAGAAATTTGTATTTCTACGAATGTAACCCTGCTGTGCAAAGTATGGTACAAACCAATGGTGCCCTTGCTCTGGGACTGGCATCGAATGAAAAAGCAGTGAAAAGCTACCAGTTAAATTTAGATCCCGCTGGGACCGGTTTGGCTCAGTGGATAGAGTGTCAGCCTGCGGACTGAAAGGTCCCAGGTTCGATTCCGGTCAAGGGCATGTACCTTGGTTGCAGGCACATCCCCAGTAGGGGATGTGCAGGAGGCAGCTGATCGATGATTCTCTCTCATTGATGTTTCTATCAAAGCTCTCTATCCCTCTCCCTTCCTCTCTGTAAAAAAAATCAATAAAATATATATTTTTAAAAATTCTTAAATTTAGATCCCAACAACAGAGCATGGGACAAGGTGCAGATAACCCTTCCCTAGTGTCACAGCAGCACTTTCATATTTTTTTATTTGTAAACCATGTTATGGAAAATTAAATAATTTAAGAAAGCAAAGAGAAGTCCCCACGTAGCTTCAATTTGAGGATTGGGATTTGGTTTCTTCATTAGATATACTTTGAAAGGAAAAAAATCTCTTTGGGCTTTTCAAGCCATAGTTCCAACTTAATAAAAATACCAAGAGGAGCTTTTACTATAAGAGTAAATAGACTTTTTTGATAAAGTAGTTAGATCTTCTAAAAAAAAAAAAAAAGTGGGCAGAGGAAGAGGAATAAGATAAAATGGCCTCCTGTGTAGGGCTCATTAAGGTGGTTTGATGAATGATCCAAGAACAGTGTAATGGTTAGACATCAAAGGGAAGCAACCCAAACTGGGTCACAGCGAGTGGAAGTTGGGAAGTCAGGAAGAGGACAACCTGGTCCGGAGAGGGTCTAGAGAGCAAAGCTGAGTGGGGAGGGCATTCAGAAGAGCAATGCCAAGCATCAGCAGGTGGGCAGGACCAGGGGGCGGGCATGTTTAGGAGGGCTCCATGCGCCACCTAGGGGCGACTGGCCTCTGTCTCATAGGTTAATGGGGAGCAACTTCAGGTTTGAGCAGAAAAAGGTGACACATGAAGTCAGATGTGCAGAATATGCCTAGAGTGTGTATGTGGACAGAACTAACTGTTCCCACCTGGGCTACTTCACTCCATGGGAGCAGACAGAGGACTCACAGGCCCGTGGTCAGAGGGTCAAGATACACATCCACGGGCAATGGCCCAGCACGCTCTATGCCCACCCTAAACGGGCTTAGTCAGCATCTCATCTCCGATGGGTTTGGAGCAGATTTTTCTCACGCAGACAATTTCTTTATCAAGCATCATTTTGTATTTTTAATATCTTTTCTATGGTTACCTTGTTGCTGATGTCATGTGGCTTCATTTTAGTGTCTTGATTTAGGGGAGAGATTTTTATTTCATTTTGCTATTTACTATTTTTTCAGAAATTGCCTTTTACTGTTCTTTCCCCTTTGTGCCTAAAGTCCTTAATTTTTATTTATAAGATCCTTAGTCCATCTACTTCAACATTTTAAATTTGTAATCTTTCACATGATGGACGTTTTATCTTCAGATTATTATATATATTTAAAACCTTGTTGGCTTCCAGCCTTCTATATTTACTGTTATTTCATCTCTACTTTATGTTGTTACTTTATTTACAGCAGGGTTTCTCAACCTTAGCACTGTGGACATTTTGGGCCCCAAATCTGTATTTTAACAGCCAGCACAAGTAATTCTTAGCATGCTACAAACAGAATATAAGGACAGGGACATATTTGAAAACTGGACTCCAAATTAAGCCAAATCCACCTGGCTTCCTGGGGTAGCTTTTCCCTGGGCAACAGAGCAGCTCACGCAGTTGGGGGTGACAGGACGGGAGCCAGACAGCTGTCTCTCCGCACATGCACAGCTGCTTCTCCGAGGAGCCCACCTGCGTCCATGTTTGTGCTCATCTCAGCAGCCACCTGCACAGGCGGAGGACCGCCGAGCGTGTGCTGTGGGGGCTTCCTCTACATGCCCTCCCAGGCCACCTCCTGACTGCCTCAACAATTAGCTTTTAATCTCCCTCTCTCTCAGATTATATGTGTACTGGAGGCCCAATGCACAAAATTCGTGCAAGGGGCTCGGCCCCACCATCAGGCTTCGTCCAGAAGATTACCCGGAAGGACATCTGGTCTAATTAGCATATTACACTTTTGTTATTATGGATTTATGAACTATGAATTTTTTTTAAAGGAGAGGAGTATCTATGTACATACATATATACTTAGACCATATGATCTGATGAAAGTGTTATTTTAGAAAGGCTACATTTAAGTGTTTGTAAATGTGTCAAGAACAGAAAGGACAGCTGCCGAGGTTGCCATCATTTAAAAGGCGCACAGCAGCTGTCTCTGACCCAGTCCTAATATTCTTGGCCTTTCCTGCTTTCTCTCCTTGCCATTATAAAACGTGAAACTGTGACTGCTATGAGCAGGGGAATAAACAAGCTCAGGCTTCTCTAACTAAGCCCCAAGTGTCAGACAGGAGTCTACACCACAGAACAACTCAGCATTTGTAACGATCGGGGAGGGGTCTTCCCAGACCACGTGAATCCAAATGATACCTCAGCTTGGGCGTATCTCCCGCCCCCCAAGACCTTGCCAAGAGTTATCCAACACTTAAATCTTAACTTATGATCCATCTTCCACGCATTTGGGAATATCAGTTTACCTCTGACAGCTGGACCAAATTTTAAAAGATTATAGCTCCCCATTATAAGATTATACAAATCCCATCATGCTTGAGCAGTTTGCTGCTAATCTTCAGGCCCCTCCCACTCCCGTCTGCTCACTTCAGAGGCCTGGGCCTGTGTACATGGCTCTGTACTTTGTGCATTGGGCCTTAAATCCGGGCCACTAGACCTCAAACCTGGCAAGAGGCCTCTTGTCTAGGATTTCACCCTAGTGGAACCCAAAGAACCAACTAGTTAACCTGAGAAGGGAGCTGGTTAGTCTGTGGTCATGATGGCCCTCCCGGGACAGAACCTCCCTTCCTTGGGGGTTGAATCCTCTAATGACCAGAATGGTAAGACCTACAGGGACGAGAAGGCTTCTTCTGCTGCAGAGCCTTCTGCTCACTTCCAAGGCCTCTCAGTTGCCCTCGTGAGCTCCTGACCCCTCTGCCACCGGAATACTTACAGGGGTACGGGACCTTAAACCACGGGGCCACCAGAAGCACACCCTGCCGGGCGTCTGTTCGAGCGTAGAAGCCATACTTGGTGCTGTCGGGAGGGAAGACATCCGTCACTGTGAAGATGAAGCACAGCAGCCAGGACACGAGGATGGCCAGGATGATCTAAAGGGGTTTAAAAAAAAAAAAAAAAAAAAGGCTCTGTTAGCCACAGAGAGGGCGGCTGCTGACAAAACATATGCCTTCCTACAGTCTGAGTGCCACAGCCCAGAACCCCCCTGTCACTCAAAACACCCATAACAGATCTGCGGAGAGCCTACTGCTTGAATAGGATCAGATTTAGAGAGAGGAGTTGTCTGCAGGTAAAGTTACTTTCACCCTAAGTCTGGCTAATAAAATAAAGATAATGAACAATGTCCCTCAGAGGCAACGTGGAACCAGACCACCCTCAGTCCCAGGACAGTCAATGTCTCCCTAAAGGATTTCAGAATCAGAAGCTTCTACCACTTTGACTTGAAGTCCATGGCAAGTTGGGGGGGAGGGGGGGTCATTAGTACCCCAATGTCACCACCCAGACAAGAGCCCCCTGCGCAGACCTGCTGAAAACCCTCCTTTCACTTAAACATTTCACGTCACAAACTAAGGACAATATGTCAGGAGAAAGAAAGAAAAAAAAAAGGTAACTACTTACAGGAAACATTTTGAAAAGCTGTAACTTGTACGCAGTCCATCCTTTCTTAGACTTGTAAATTGGGAGGGGAAATTTAACATTTCTGGCATATTGAGAAAACAGTAATACAAGGAAAATTGTCCTGAGGAGAGAGAGAAAGAAAATAAACTAGTTTCAAAGCTGTTTATCTGTATGTTAAAATATTACTCAAACCTTCAATGGCAAAGTTGATCACATATGTTCAACTCACTTCTCTAGCAAGAGGCTAGTCCTCTTAACTATTACTTGGGAAATCATATTTTTGGTAAATGCCATTTTTGAAAAGATATCACTTTTTCTTAGCCATTTCTTTTTCTTTTTTTTTAAATATATATTTTTTATTGATATTTTACAGAGAGGAAGGGAGAGAGATAGAGAGCTAGAAACGTCGATGAGAGAGAAACATCGACCAGCTGCCTCTTGCACACCCCCTACTGGGGATGTGCCCGCAACCAATGTACATGCCCTTGACCGGAATCGAACCCGGGACCTTTCAGTCCGCAGACCGACGCTCTACCACTGAGCCAAACCGGTTTCAGCTCTTAGCCATTTCTTAATGTAGAAATGAAAGTCACCATGTAAATGCTCTGGCCAAATTTCCCATAATAGAATAAGAAAACCCAAAGAATGTATACAGTAATGGAAGAAACTCGTGTTATGTCAAGAGAAAAAGACAGGCTGACAGATACAATACAGAGTGGAGAGTAATTATAACTACAAATTAACTAAAAAACAAGCAACTATAGCACAAGTGTCTGTGTACACACGCACACACATACATGCAAACAGCAAAGATGGGACCCAAACTGCTCACAGGAATTGGCTTCAGGTGGCAATATAATATGCAAATTTGTCCCTACTTTTCTGTGTCTTCTGGTTTACTTATAAGGGAAAAAGATTATTTTTAAAAAGCAAAAAGCTTCAATATTTAAGAAACCTATATACAGTAGACTGCAATATTAGTATTTGTGAGTTGTTTGTGAATGTCAGGCATTACGCGGAGCTCTTCCCACCCATCATCTCAACCTTCTGCAGTAGCTTCTATAATCATCCACTTTAGAGAGACAACGTCCAAGATCATGTCGCTCGAGTTTGCAGGGGGAGGTGGGCCAGGACTCTACGGCCTGGACTCTGAACCCCTTTGCAACACGGGCCATAAGGGCTGGGATGCCTGCACCGTGACCCACACTCCTGACCCAGCTGCACTCGGGGCCACAGGAAGCAGTGACGCCGGGTGCCCTCCCTGCAGCAGGTCCCGACACACCGGCA
The DNA here is from genome assembly GCA_963924515.1 of Vespertilio murinus. NCBI lineage: Eukaryota > Metazoa > Chordata > Mammalia > Chiroptera > Vespertilionidae > Vespertilio > Vespertilio murinus. The sequence continues at coordinate 62,385,091 of OZ004709.1, forward strand.
GTCCTGAGTGTGGCGGGGTGGGATGGCTTCCCGTCGCTGAAACAACAGAGGCGCACAGTGATGTGTTTCATCATCCAGCAGGACTCGCTCTTTCACTTACAACCCAAGAGAGAGCTGGCAGGAAGAGTGGGAACAAAGCTACGCTTAATTGTTCCTGGGCACGGATCCAATGGCTGAGATGGAATTATCCGCTCCATTGGTCAGTCAAGTGCAGTTTCACTGTAACACTCCTAATGAAGTGGGGGCTGCTACCGGCTTAGCACAGGCCTGTGCTCCGCTGTCTCCCTGCCTACCCCGGGCTTCACTATCCCGGTGGCAGGGGTCTCTGCTCTGCCACAAGGTCACCAGGCCAGTACCAGTTCAAGTTTGAAAACATGCATAGTGCCCAAGTGATTCCAATTTCTCTGGGGTGGTGAAGTTGACCAACAAAAATGATATAGCAATGACATCAAAGCTGGCTTATTTTAAACTCAGACCAACATGAAATTTTAAAAAATGCTATTGATTTATTTCAAAGTGAACACTCATTATTCTCACTAGAGGCCCGGTGCACAGATTCATGTACGGTTGGGGTCCTTCAGCCTGGCCAGCGATTGGGGCCATCTTGCCCAGTCACTCCTCCCCAAGGGAGGTTGGCTGTGGGAGTGCACTGACCACCAGAGGGCAGCTCCTGCATTGAGCGTCTGGCCCTGGTGGTCAGTGCACATCATAGCTACCGGCCAGTCATCTGGTTGAAACGGTCATTTAAGCTTTTATATATATAGATTATTGCATTACACCTGCACTGTGGTGGTCACTTTTCAAAGCACGTTTGAAAAAGGATGCTCGCCCTGGCCGGCGTGGAGTATCAACCTATGAACCAGGAGTTCACAGTTCAATTCCGGGTCAGGGCACATGGCTGGGTTTCGGGTTTGATCCCCAACTGGGAGTGTGCAGGGGGGAGCTAATCAATGATTCTTTCTCATCATTAATAGTTCTATCTTTCTCTCCCTTCCTCTCAGAAATCAATAAAAAACATACTTTAAATTCATTAAAAAGGGTAAGGACCTTAGCAGATTTTGCTCAGTGGTTAAGAGAGTTGGCCCACTGACTGAAGGGTTGTGGGTTGGATTCTGGATCACAATGGGGCGTGTGTGGAAGGCAACTAATTGATGTTTCTCTCTCTCTCTTTGTCCCTTTTACTCTCTCTAAAAATCAATGAAATTAAGTGAAGATTACAAAAAAAATTAATTAATTAGGATGAGGGACACACCCAGAATTCAGGGAAGGACACCCTGATGTGGGGCCCAAATCTAGCAATGCAAATTGAGTGAGTGGACTGGCAGAGGAGTGCTCATATTCTTCCCACTCTAAAACTCATCTGCGCCTAATTTATGTCCATCCTCACATACACCGGTGGGGCAGGTAAGCCAGGCAGCCCCACAGCAGAGTCAGGAGGTGTGTGTGTGTAGGGGGGGAGGGGGGGAGAGTGCCCATGCTCACACACCTTGACTGAACAGGAAAGAAACAAGGATCCGAGCCCCAGATCCTCAGGCCAGGGTTCTGCCACCACAGCCCGCTTGTCCCACTTCACATTTACGGCTGGCTTGTTGACTTTCCTTTTACCTTACAGATATTATTCAAGAAACGTACACTAAAGTGTAGGGAAATTATAAAAGGCAGATAAGCAAAAATAAAAATTTAAAAAATCTTTAAGATCACCCGTCATCCCACTGGTGACAACTATGTAGCATTCTGGTCTATTGATTGTGAACGGCTCCCATTCCTGGGATGTGCATGGGTCACCCTGGGGTTAGAGAGGGAGACAGGACTTCCTGCAGCCACCTCACCCTCAGAGCACAGACAGGTCATCCTCTGGCCCAACGTGGATTCACACTTTACATGCTGCTGCCCAGCCAGCTTGTAGCCCTCTTAATGCCACGACCTCAACAGACGGAGATCTGCACCAGCACCTCAGTGCTGCTCCGCATCCATCTTACAGACGCAGCACGTCTTGTCTAACAGTTCCCACAGGTGCCACACGGGGAGCAACGGAAACTGACCATCGCCCATCTCTGGAGCCTGCCTATCTCCTGGTGACAAGTTCCCGGGGCCAGAACGGATCTGTCAAACAGTAAGTGACTTACTTAAAAGCTTCTGATACACACTGCCACATGTGAACAGAAAGGCTGAGTGAATTTACAGTACCACCCAGGGACCAAGAATACTCCTTTGCTGCTCTCTGTAACACAGAGCTCTACCTATTTTAAAGTCTCTACCAATTTCATCAATTAAATTAAAAACTTATCATCATCATTTACTTTAACATTCATTCTTTACACATGAATTACTTAGTCCAGCATGGTTTGCAACAGCCAATATTTTAATCATCATTCAAGAGTATCAACTGGGGAATGGTTTAAGAGATTATAGACTATTTCTTTCTATTTAAATTGTGTAGTTTTACAAAAAATGAAATAGATCTAAACACATTGTGTCGGGGTGAGTCCAACAAAAAATGTTGGGGTGAAAATCAAATTATAAAATAATGGTAAAGCTGTGTATCGCATGTATATCTGCTTATATTTATGCACAAACAACAGAAATCTGAAAGGATAAATACTAACTTTTTACTAGTTAATCATAAGCAGATTTTTTTGAGGATGGGAATTACTTTATTTAAATTTCCCTGTTTATTTACTGTTAAATTTCAAATGGCTAGAATTTAATAATGGGGGGGTGTCAGATAAAATGAGACTTCTCATGAGTGTTAATGGTACAGAAGGGTTTGTTACACTATTCTCTTTACTTTTGAAAAGGTTTAAAATTATCCCTAAGAAAAATAAAGTCTTCTCAAGAAAAAAAAACAAAAAAAAACGTTCCCATTAAGGCCCTATACAAGGTGTTAAAAATGTCAGCACCAGAGAGGGTCGGACCTGCATAACCACCATTTGTCCACCATCCAGAACTGAAATATCATTGCTGACATGTACACATAAGGAACTGACATTGTCTGACATTGAAATTGGGTCTCAAAAGAACTGTTGGCCCACAAAGAAACTCACTACAGGCTGATTCATATGCCTTTCAGCACAAAGATTATTGCTTGTCTCCTTTTTGATTCTTGTAAGTATATTTCCAGTAGGACATGATTTCACTCATCTAGGGGAAATGGTGAACAACATAGACTGAAGAACAAGAACAGACCCAGAGACAAGGAGCCATGGCAGACTGTTGGACCTCAAAGGGAGGGTGGGGATAAAAGGGAGAGATCAACCAAAGGACTTATGTGCACACATATGAGCCTAACCAGTGGTCAAGGACAATTGGGGGGGGGGGGGAGATTGGAATGGGGGGTTGAGGACAAATATGTGATACCTTAATCAATAAAGAAATTTAAAAACAAAATGTCACCACGTTTACCTTCCCCTAAGTGTCTCTAAATGCCATTTCTATTGGAGTGACTAAGGGATCCATGCTGTACAACCCAATCTCTGCCCCCACCTCCCCGACCCCCGCAACACACACACTGCTAACGGAATCCCCACACTGCTAACGGAATCCCTGTGAATATGCACTTTGATAACTGGGTAGGAAGGGTTAACTCTTTTAAAACACTATTTAGCTATTTGTATCTCCTCTTATTGCTAAATTAGAGGCCCAATGCACGAAATTCATGCAAGAGTAGGCCTTCCTTCCCCCGGCTGCTGGCACCAGCTTCCCTCTGGCACCCAGGACCCAGGCTTCCCTCCAGCCACCAGCAGGCACCTGGGACCCAGGCTTCCCTCTGGCCCAACTTTCGTCTGGAAGGATGTCCAGTCTAATTAGCATATTACCCTTTTATTATACACTAGAGGCCCGGGGCATGCCCTCTCAAAGTCTGGGACCCCTCAGGAGATGTCCGACTGCTGGTGGATGTCTCATGAGGTCCTTAGCACTGCCATGGAGGCAGGAGAGGTTCCCACCACTGCCGCTGTGAGCATCCTGCACTGAGCTTCTGCCCCTGGTGATCAGTGTGCATCATAGCGACCGGTCATTCTGCCGTTCAGTCGATTTGCATATTAGGGTTTAATTATATAGGATGGCTGCTCGTGTATCCATCATCCATTGCTCCACTGGGACTCTCTCTAGTTAGTTAAATACTATGAATTGGAGACATTAGCCTTTCTTATAGCATTTGTTGTAAAACTTTTCCCAGATTTATTCACAACTTAGTTTCAGAGTTGGTTTTATTTGAGTATAAATACACTAGAAGTAAAATTTATCTATCAATCTCTTTCTGATATTTATGTAGGTTTTCTCCTAGTACATTTATAGTTTTCGTTTCTGCATTTAAGTCTTAATTTAACTGAAATGTGATTTGATATAAAGTAAAAATTTACCCCTTTTCCTAATAATTATCTAACTTTTCCTATACAATTCTTCCATTTCCCACTGATTTCAAATATGACTGCAGCACATATTAAACACGAATGTTTTCTTGGCTCTATGTCTATCCTCCTTGCTCTGCTCTACCCAAGCCATTCAGGTCCAGGGCGAGGACCACCGTACTGTTACCCGGCTCTGGGATGTACTTTAATTTTATAAGAGCAAATCACCATTTCCTTCTCCTTGATCTTTCTGATATTGATCCATATTACTTTACTAGAGGCCCGATGCACGAAATCCGTACAAGAGTAGGCCTTCCTTCCCCTGGCTGCCAGCACCGGCTTCCCTCTGGCACCCGGGACCCGGGCTTCCCTCACAGCCCCGGCTTCGTCTGGAAGGTTGTCTGGTCTAATTAGCATATTACGCTTTTATTATTATAGATTTTCTTGTCTTGGGCATTGGTTAGCACATTTGGGACAACTTTGAATGATATGGTTGTAATAAGCATACTTATCTTGGTTTCTGATTATAACAGGCAGGCCTGTTTATTAGTATTTTGCCATTTAAGAATGAGGCATTTTAATTAAAATCTTACTCATGAAAGATTCTTCTATTCCCACACTACAAACAGTTTGCAGTAGAGATATACAGTTGAATTTTATTTTGTTTGTTTTTTTTGAACTGTGGTTTTTATTAATAAAATCCACATGGACCCATACTGGTTTTATTAATAAACTTTCTAATAATCCTCCTTCCTTGAGGTCCTGAAATAACACAAAATTCATTGTCCTTTTATTGTATTATCTGTAGTGGCCTTTTCCCAAACCACATTGTAAGGGGCATTCTTCCCAGATGTTTACAGATGTGGCACTAAAAAAATAAATTAGGTGTATGCAGAGCTGGATCCAAAGGCCCTTTCTGGGAGAATCTTTTGCACATTTGTGTTTTAGAAGGTTTCAACAGCTGTCAGAGGGGAGGCAGGGGGAGGACTGAATGAAAGAATGTAAAGGGATGAGACAAAGAACATATATGCATAACCCATAACCCATAGACACAGAAACAGTGTGATGACGGCCAGTGGTGGGGAGTGGGGGGAAGTGGGCAAAGGGGGAAATGGGGTCATCTGTAATAGTATCAACAATAAAAATAAAGTTTAAAAAAAATTTAAGAAGATTTACAGTAGAGAAAGATGCCTAAACATATCTGCTCTCGACTCTGAGCGCTCCACACCCCAGGAAGAAAGAAGTTGGTCAGACTCTCTCTTTCATTAGCTCTGTCAGTATTTGCCATTGAAATAAAACTGAGTTGTTTCCTTCTTTCTAAAGTTCCAGAGAAGGTTAAATAGTGCAGGAATTCTCTCTTCCTTGAAGATGTAATACACTCACTGTCTCTCCACTGGAGACCAGCGCGTCTTTTAGGGAAAGAAGTCCTTTGACATTAGTCTCGACTTTCCTCATGGTCATGGGTAAAGTCTGACCCCACTCCAGTCCTCCCCTCACGTACTTACAGTGTGCTCACTAACTGCCTCCTCTGTGACAGACGGCGATTCAGGTGCTTGCGGGTGCCGTGGTGACCAACAGAGTGGAGGCCTTGCCCTCAAACAATGAACACCCCATGTAAAAAGATGACCTCGTGGCAATTAAAAAACATGAGAGCACAGCCAGCATGGCTCAGCTGAGCATCAACCTATGAATCAGGAGGTCACGATTCGATTCCCAATCAGGGCACATGTAAGGGTTGCGGGCTCAATTTCCCAGTGTGTGGCATGCAGGAAGCAGCTGATCAATGATTCTCTCTCAGCATTGATGTTTCTCTCCTCCCCCCCTTTCTCTCTGAAATCAATAATAAAAAATAAAAACAGAAACATGAGAGCAAAAATAAAAAGCTCAACAGATGGATTTAAGACAAAGCTGAGGAAAATTCCTATGAATACAGAAAGATGAAGAGATGAAAACCAGAAGAGGGAAGTAGACGAAGAGTTTGGGCTCCAACAGTCTAGAAGTACCAGAAAGAGATGACTAGGAACGGAGGGAGGCATCATGAAATAAGTCAAGGTCATTTCCCACCTGTGCACACCTGGGAGTCCAGTGCTAAAAAGTCCTGAGTTCCCAGCGCAGTTTCAGACAACATGACAAAACTAGCAGCTTCCACAATTCTAGCATGTGTCTTACTGAAGCTCTCAGAGGAGGATGCAGAAGAGGCGGCTTTGGAGAGATAATAGCCAAGCATTTTACAGCACTGAGAACGGTCAGGAAGGGAGCACCGAGAAGCCGAGACCATGCCGACTACTCAGCCAAGTGTGATCAGTGCTGTCCCATTGTCATTTTCTAAATTATCAGCAATTTTGACATTTCAATAAATAAGTTATATATAACTCTAACTACAAGTTATTGATAACTGTTTTGTTTTGTTTTTTGGTGTGTTATTTTTATGATTCTAAGCCATTTGGGGGCTTTGTTCATCATTTTGTTATTGATTTTTAAATTAACTACATTGGTAAATACTATTTCTCCTTTTTGCAACTTATTGCATTTCACTGAATGAGCATGCCTTCTACACCAAGCCTGTTGTGTGTATTATTCAACCTTCAATGAAATGAGAAGATTCAGAACAACTCTGGATATCTTCTCATACTTTAATTTGTAATGATATATGGGTTATGATTATGCAAGGATAAAAAAAAAAAAAAGAAACATGAGAGCAAAGATTAAGTGTTATGGGTTTTGAAAACCAGTCCAGCCACTTACTAACTGTGTAACCCTGGGCAGCTAACTTTAGATCCTTATGCCTTGGCTTCATTAGTGGGGACAACACTGATACCTACCTTAATTTATAATACATATAAGTGTCATGTACAGCAGTGATGCACAGGCTCAGTAAGTGCTGCCTGTTATAGAATAACTAGAGGTCTGATGCATGAAATTCATGCGTGGGTAGGTTCCCTAGGCCTGGCTGGCGATCACGGCCAATCTGTGGGGCAACCAGCAAAGTGATTGGGGGGTAGGGGAGGGTCCTGCTGGCACCTGCGTTGGCCAGCCTGGCACCACCCACTAGCCAGCCGGCTCTGCCCTCTGATCGCCCCTGCTGGTTGCCTCCCTCTGCAGGGCAACTGGTAAAGCAATCGGGGACCCCGCTGGCACCTGCCTTGGCTGGCCTAGGGTCTACGAGCTGGGGGCAGCTCCTACAATTGAGGGTCTGCCCCCTGGTGGTCAGTGCATGTCATAGCGACCGGTCGTTCCACCAGTCTCCCACCATTCTGTCAATTTGCTTATTAGGCTTTTATTATATAGTATTACAGAATATTTCATAAAGCAATACAAAAACAATTGGAAATCCTCTTGTTATTGATTTGTTTACTGGTTGGTAAAATTCCAGTCTTGGAACCACTTCCCTATTATGTGATCAACTCTTCTATGGGCACACAAGAGAAGGTGAGTTCTATTTGTGGTATACAGCATTCCGTGGCTCTAATTAATAATCAACCTTACACTAGTATCGAAGTCCTGGACATCATTACTGACATTGCTTAAAGGGGTAAGTGACACGTTTAATGGGCTTGAAGCTCTGTGCAGAAGGACCGGCGATGACTAGCAGGACTCTGGCCTCCACACACGGGTGTGCAGAGCTCTGCTGGCCTGGAGCCATGTCTCCGATGCCAACAGACCCTCCTGCTGCAGCTGTCTCCTGCCAGTTGGGACAAATTTTTGAGTCTCCTCTAAAGGATTCTAGGTATTTCAATTCATGCAAACTTGGTATGACTTCAAAAGTCAAGAGCTAATGGCATCACTCGAAGTTTGAAACCTTGTGTCCCTTCCCCTGCACATCACTGCCAAGTCTTGTTCGGCATACCTTGACAGCGAGTCACTTCCCAACTCCGACTCTAAAACACCGTCCATTCCCTGGCACGAAGTGAATCAAGTTCTGACTTAAAACAAAACCTATCTCCTAAAGTCAGAATGTTCCAGAGGCCGCCCCCTGGGGGTGGAAAGAGGGGAGAGTTTCACGGTCCACAACATAGTGGTCTGAGAACACTTACAGCATGGCGATGCCCCAGTGCTTCCCCGCTCTCTCTCCTGCCGCCTGGAACCCGGAGAGGCCGATGAGGGCCACCGTGGGCGTGATGGTCAGGGGCCCGATGTATTTCAGCAGAGCGCCGGGCAGGCCTAGGAAGCCGATGACCACTTCTATCAGTGAGGACATGATGATGGCCCCTTGGATCTGGAAGAAGAGCAGGCACAGACATGAGTTAAGCTGCTTATACGTCACTACTCAATGTCACCCACATCCACAACTGACAGTTCTGTGAGGCATCAAGTCATTTACAACTGGCATGACACGGCTGGAAATTTCCCGGTGTGATGTATGACCGGACTAATGGAGGAATAGTATTGTAGGACTGGGCACCTGATGCAAAGCGAACTTGCCTTTTCCGCTGACAAATGAGACAGGCGTAATTTATAATTCCTAAGGGACACTGCAGTATAAAGCTCCTGGACTTTAAAATGAGTCCCTGCAGGACACTTAAAAGACAGCGCAATTGACAAAGACACTAAAGGAATGTTTCTATTGTACACAATAGTTGGGCTGACTCTGAATGAATGGTGAATGATCTTATAGGTTTTGAAAGATCGGAATAAACTGTCAGCCATTCTTATGTCTAAGGATTCCCATGACCTGTCCCGTTCAAGTACGCTGAATAGGCAATTATCTTAATTCTTCCCACAAATACAGGCCAACACAGAATTCTGCTGCCTGCTGACAGGCCTCCGTAGCTCCTTCCAAAGGAGCCACGCCCCTCGGCTGGTTCCGCTGGGGGTGCCAGCGCGCAGGCCTGTGGGTGCACCAGAAAGAGGAGGAAATGAAGGGTGAGAAACAACACTGTCTGGATGCACACAGCATTTCTGCGTGCTGTGCTTTACAGTGATGCCATCTACACTGAAGGACATGTTTATCGACACAGAAAAACATGTCAGTAGCTGAGAAGGAAGGGAGGGCTCTGTCAAGCAACTGCAATTTCTTGGGCACAATCAACAGTGGAGCGGAGGAGAGACACAAAGCGGCCACGGGGGGGCATGCTCGGCTTTTACCTCGCGGATGCGGGGGTACCAGATGTGCTCGGTGTGCAGCAGCTCCGTGGTTCCGTTGACAAACGAAACATCTTGAAAACAAAAACAAAGACAAAATTTTTCTTGAAACAACACTGACATTCCACAAGACACGTTCATTTCACTCTTTTTAAGAATGTCCTCCCTGTTTTAAGTGTATGTGTACGTAAATACCCATCCCTGAAATCCAACAGTGTGGCTTACCATGCTGAGGGGCGGGTTCCCCAGCGCTAACTTAACCAAATGTATTCCTGGGCTGAAGCTCCCAGCCTGTCGGGAGCTGGCGAGCTGGCGATGCACATGGCTCTGGCTCGTGCCAGCCTCACACAAAGACCAACCCTTGCAAGCAGTTAACTTGCAAACCAGTAGCAAGGCTGCCTAAGGCTTAAAAACCTGGATAAAACGGAGGGTCTCCTCCCGTTTCCAAATCAACTCAGTGGTCACCAAGTAACTCCAAGGAGCTTGGAAGGAAAGGGAAGCTGGAAAACTTTGCTCCTAGAACCTAAAAACGGAACAGTCTTTTGAGAGTACCACAGGTCTGGTTTTCTCAAGTCCCCTATCTTATCTTGTCCTGATCTTATCACTAAAGGGGGGGAGGGAGGTGAAAGTCATTTGCAGAAAACCAAAGCAGCCAGATCCTTAAAAAGCAGAGATGTCTCAGAGAAGGGATGCTGATGCAGCAGAGAGAGTGATTACTGGTGGTTCATAAAATCCACTGAAAGAAAGAGGCAGGAAAATAGCACAAATATTTTTCTCTTCATTCCCATACATATCAATCTCATTAGTATAGAGAAACGGGGTCCCTCCTGGCCCTCACTTGCTCTGGGGTTAGGGATGAACGAGTGGACAGAGAGAGACAGAAACATGATCCACAGATTGGAGCATTCTAAGCTGTTTGCTGGTCTGTGTGTTCTGGTGCCTGATTCCAGAAAGGATTTAAGGCTGCCCAGGGCAGCATGTCCAGGCCTCCCTTTTATCACCGGAGTTAAAGGACCCCAAGGACATATGTGGAAATAACTGCAATTACCTGTGGTGTTACATTTCCATTTATCTAAAGACAGGATGGCTCGAGCAGGGGCCAGAAATGCAAAAGCACTGGCCTGAAACAGGGGTAACCTAAAAGAAACGAGACCAAAACCATGATCACGGCATCAGGAACTACCGAGGTAGTTCACTATTTGATAGCTTAACAGTCTTTTCCATAGACAAACAGCACATGAGTAAATGCAGGCACACCTGGAAGAAAGAGCCCCGGACTGCAAAGAGCGCCTCTGCCGGCAGCCGTCCTCCCCTCGGCCGCTCTTCCCCCAGAAGGCCTCGGGGCAGGCCCTGGACAGCCCTGGAGTCAGCACCAGCACCCCAACACCGGCCCTGCCATCGCCACCTTTCCCCTCGGGGTGGGTGTTACGCATTTGGGAAGTCTCCCTTTCCTGCTGAGCTTGTGAGCTCCTCATTAAACATCAACGTATATCTTCTATTTCACCACCCTTCTCCTCCCTTTCAAATTACCGAATGGCATAGAAACAAATTTATCTTCCTGTTGTTTCATTTTATAGCCAGAGACTGTCCTAAATCAGAGGTAAGCATTAAAATCATGTTAGCGTTCTGCATCTATTGAGGAAAAGAAAAGCTGTAAGTTACAAACCAACAGTAGATATAATATTCTGCTTAATCATGGAAAGACTCAAATATTCTAAACCTTATTTTCAAAGGACCCAGAAATGTGCAAACTCTCTGTAAAATCTCCAACTAAATGCAGATACTCAGATTCCATCATTCAATTGTATTTTAGATACGTCATGTTAACTTTATGAACACTTGAGCTACTCAAATTCAAAAGATGTTGCTCCAGCTGTATTACTAAGGTGGCTTTATGGGGTAACATGAGACCTTGACCACTACTGTTAACATACTTCAGGGTAAAATGGAAAACTAGCTCCTGTTTGCAGGGCTGGAAACGCCCAGATGTCCACATCCTTCTTAAATACCGCGAAGCAGCCGTGTGTGAGTGCCCTGGCTTGCGGGGGGGGGGGGGGGGGGATGACACCCAGCGTCCCGCCCTGCCTGAAACAGGAACCGGACTGGGAAACAGAGTGGCTCTGGCTGGAGGAGAAGCATCTGCTTTACAAGTGCAGAGTGGGGGCACACACCATTCTGAGCCAGAGGAGGGTCAAGATTCTCGTTCTCCTGGCCGTTCTAATCATGCAATGAAATCGGCTGAGAGCAGGCAGAGGCCAAACATTCAAGACACAGAGGCAGGCTGCCTGGTACAGCCCAGACGCACCGCTGTCAGCCAGTCATGTGGGCATGCCCTCCACCAACCACCCCAGAGCATGGTACCACGAAAGAGGAAGCAGCCCTCGCAGGTGTGGCTTAGTTGGTTGGGTGTCTTCCTGTGCACCGAAAGATTGTGGGTTCGATTCCCAGTGAGGGTCATGCAAGAGGCAGCTGATCAATATCTTGCTCTCACAACGATCTCCATATCTCTCTCTCTCTCTCTCTCTCTCTCTCTCTCTCTCTCTCTCTCTCTATCTATCTATCTCTCTCCCTCCCTCTCTCTCTTTCTCTTTCTCAAAAATCAATAAAAAATCCTTTTTTTTAAAAAAAAGAGGTGAGCTCACCTCACATGGCAATGTAGTATATCAAAAGGGAGAAAAAACTGCTTGATTTAGACAGATTCCTTAAGCACAATTTTTCAGAAATGTATAGAAAAGGTCAGCATCGAGTTAGAAATGGATGCCACCTCACATGGTGTAACGGCATGTTTTGCTGTTGTTTCTGACATCAAGCAGTGCACCTTAGGACAATGCACCATGGGCTGCACTTAAGAGAGCTTGTCCTTGGGAACCACTGCGATCGACACTGGCTCTGGGTTCTCCTTCTGGGGACATGACCTATACGCGACCTCAGTCTGCACGTGGCCTCGACACCTTTCCAGGCAAGCATTTTATGGCAGCACCCCGACCAGAAGCCCGAAGAGCACCGCAGCAACCAGCTCACTCACTTTCAAACAATGAGGACCCTGGGCTCCTCCGAAAGTGGGTGACGATTTCCACACGTGCCGCCCCAGACAGTTTCTCAAGGATGTGGGAAAGGCTGCACATGGCGGCTTATTGCCCACTGTGGGGACACACACAGTCCGCCACAGCCGTGCTGCCTGAAAGACTTTGCAGGAAGCAGCAGTCGGTACCTCAACAGTTAAGGGTGGTCTCCATAGCTGGCAGCATAACTCGGCGGCTTGACTGAATTACTCCCAGGGAAGTTGCTATAAGGGCACGTGACTGCATTAAACAAGAGGCACTTCCCCAGTGCAATGCTGGTCAGCCCTAGGGCTCTTCTCTCTGCGCCTCACACACACACCAGCACCTAGCCCTGCCCAGGTAGCCAGGCCTGCCTGCTATTTTATTTTGTACTGGCGACTGGGAAGGAAAGCAATTAAACCACGCCCTTCTTTACGCCAGGGGTTGGCAAACGGGCCCATGAGCCAAATCTGGCAAATTACCTGTTTTTATGAGTCAAGTGTTACTGGGACACAGCCACCCTCATCTATTTCCGAGGTGCTGACAGGTGCTTTCGAGCTTCGATGGGAGCATCAGGCAGGCAGTCACAACAGAGACTAGAAGGGCCTGAAGTATTTATTGCTTGTCCCTTGACAGAAAAAGCTGGCCAACTTTGTTTACAGGAAAATATATTTTAAATATGTGAAGAGGTGGTGGACTTTTTCGGACTTAAGTTTTTAAAGTTGATCGTGTCACTAGATCTAAGAAAAATTCTGAGTAGACAGGCACGTTTGTTAGGATACATCCCCGTGGTGGGCTTTAGACCCAGGACAGCAAAAGGACCTGACCAGCCTGACAACCAGCGTAGCTCAGTGGTTGAGCATCGGGAGGTCACAGTTCAATTCCCAGTCAGAGCAAGTGGCCAATTTGTGAGTTCGATCCCAGTGTGGGGCATGAAAGAGGCAGCCAATCAATGATTCTCTCTGATCATTGATGTTCTCTTCTCTTCTCTTCTTCTTCTTCTTCTTCTTCTTCTTCTTCTTCTTCTTCTCTCTCTCTCTCTCTCTCTCTCTCTCTCTCTCTCTCTCTCTCTCTCCCTTCCTCTCTGAATAAATTTTTTTAAAAAAGAAAGAAGCCCTGCTGGAGGTGTCCCATTTCCCCCTTGATTCCCAGGTGACCTCAAAACAGCCTCTGGCACTGACTGGTTTGGCTCAGTAGATAGAGCGTTGGTCTGTGGACTCAAGGGTCCTAGGTTCGATTCTGGTCAAGGGCATGTACCTTGGTTGCGGGCATGCCCTTGACCAGAATGAAGAGTGGACAGCTTTGCACAGTGGCCGCAGCATCTTCCATGGTCCCTGGTGCATGGAGGTTCCAGTGGCTCCCCATGGTCACTAACACGGGGTACATCAGCCTTGACCTGAACCCATCCCGGTGGGCTGCCTTCTGCACACTCCCCACATGCAGGGTCCTTACATCTGGATTTTGAACAATGACTTCTTGGGGTAGCTTGAGGCACCAAAAAAATAAGACAACCCCTACGTCAAATGGAAGGATTTATTCTGGTCACTTGAGAACCACTTCTTGGGTGACTGCGTAACACACGATAAGCAGGTACAATGATAGAAAAAACTACCCTTAGGCCGTGGAGGAGTTTCTGTTGTGTGCAAGAGACACTAACTGTGGCCACACGTGAAGGGCGGTGACATGGCAATGCCTGGTGCTATGGGAGTCTGCGAAAGAATCACTCAGCGTGAGGATGAGAAGCTCGCCATCACATGTGCAAGGCGTTATGAGTAATCCAGGCAGAGAGAAGAGCAAGTGCAAAACAAGAGCCACAAACAGACCTGAATCCTGGAGAACGGCAGAGGCCTTGCTGTGGGGAGAGCGGGGATTGGAGTGGTGACGGTCAGAGGGGGCCAGCGGGCAGACACCTTGCTTTCCTCTTGCAGGGGAGCGACTAGAGGACCCTGCTCTGAAAGGCCCCCTTGGGGAGAACAGGGGAAGCTAATCCTTAACCCCAGCGCTGTTCTCCGTAGGCATTCTGACAGAGAGGGGCTTGGCGTCGTCACGTGCGGTCTCACCCATCCCATGGTCTTAGCTCAGGGGAGCTGCCAGCCCCCAGCCCAGGCCTCTGCCCACTCCCTTCACAGCACCAAAGGGATCTGTCCAGACAAGCTCCCTCATGCTGATTTCACCCCTGTGGGCCGAAGTCGCCCTAACAGCAGGAACTGGGGCTATTCCAGCCATCACTGTATCCCAGGACCAAGTTTCGCTTAAGAAATAATAAACTGAAGGTGCTATTTACAAATATGATTGTTTGAAAGGGGCTTTATTAGAGTAAAAGTAAGAGGCTAAGTCTTTCTGTGCATGTTGATTTCCACTGCAAATTTGAGAGAGGACTCTTAGATGAAAAGCACTGGGCAGAGAGAGCAGAGAGTAAAATGTGCATCCATTTTCAAGAGAAAAAGCAGGTAACTACCCCGGTCCCCGGAGACTGCAATTGTAAAACGATCTCTAAGAAACATAAAGAGGTTTGGCTTTGAGGAGCTATAGTTTCACTTCTGCATCTGCCATTAGGGGTGTGTCTCCTAAGTGCCTACAAAAAAAGCAAAACACAACTTGTCCCCCAAAAAACGTTCTCTCGATTGATAATGCTATCATGTTCTTTACTGTACACATACACCCATCAGTCAGCTGCACTGGGGGAAAGCAGCTTGGAGAGTGGTGCACTTCACCCAAATACTTTAGCAGCTGTCACCTGAGAATGAGTGTATTCTCCTACGTCACCACCTCCCTCCCATTACACCCAAATGTGAAACTAATTTAATAATGTAATCTAATAGTCAGACCATAAATTTCTGTTTATACAAGTGCTTTACATCTGCCACACTCCCTCAATCTAATCAGAGCCCCTGTATGTGTTTGGTCATCCAATGTCATGCCTAGAGCCAGGCTCCACAGCTCTGGCCAGGAGGCCGCTGGGGCGCCGTGGCCTCACATCAGGGGGCCTGTCCTCAGGTGTCCCCACCCGGTGGAATGCTTGGTTAGGGTAGTGACTGCTGGAACTCTCCATTTCTAAAAGTACCTTTTCCCTTCTGCGATTAATAAATCTGTAGAGTGATTCTTGGCCTGTGAGATTCTATTATCTCCACTAGCTGATTAACATTCTTACATAGTGGGCCTAAAAATTATGAGTTTCCAATTTTATCATTCCATCCATATTTATTAGTGTCCCTTTGTAAAAAAAGCTTTCCTTTTCGTCCAATTTTATCTCCCTTTTTTATATCATCACTGAAGACAAATGGGTTCCCTTTTTATATTCAGTTCTATAACTCACTTCCATGACTGTTCTTTTCAATAATTAAATTGTCCTAACCTGCCCAAAGCAGCCCGTCCAAGCAGGTTCCCGTTCCCCACACCTCCCCCCCACGTTCTGAGCTGTTCCGTGCTTTCTGGCAGTGGATGTTCCAGGTTCGGCTTGTACTTTCCTCAGCCCTGGCATCAAGCACTTCCCCAAGGAGCCCAGGTTCATTTTGGTGGAAAATGTTATTTACTAGTAGAAACCAAGATCTGAGCACTAGGTGGCTCACTGTTACTTTTTTTTTTTTTAACTGGTATCATTTCGCGAACAGAGATACAATATATATTTAAATCAAATGATCCCTCCATTTCAATACAATTGAAAGACTACCTTTTCCTATATATCTCTCCTCCTACACTGAGCATCCTGGTTTCCAATGTCCCTGTTGGTTTATTCTATGCTATTACATCACAGGACAGAATTCCAGCTGAGTATAAAATTTATTTTCTTTTGTCCTTAGAAAATATCCTATTCAAGGTATGCAAAGTACTGTTCTAAAGTCTGTGGATTCTTTTCTTCAGTGTGGTTAGCAATTTGACATATAATTAGATTTGTTTCTGTTCGTTTTCAATTTTAGGGTTTGCTTTGCTTCATGCTTTTGGATTTTACGTTTTGAATATGTTGAACATTTGCAGTTTAAAAAATCAAACCACATGAGAAGTTATACCAGAAGGTCTCACTCCCATCCCTAGCCCCTCCAACCCATTCTTATTATCGTTAACCATTTTCATCTATTCCTCACTTCTCCTTGTTATTTCTGCTTTCTTACCAAGTATATATACACTTAACTTTCATGCCATTGCTTTTTCAATATATCCTGAAACAGTTCAGACAGGCTTCAGTCATTCATTCTCAGGGCTGCACAGGACTCTGGTGTGTGCTGACCCATAGCAGCCAGTCTCTTGTAGATGGACATTCAGGCTGTTAACTGTTCTGCCATTACAAATTACACAGCAAGCGATAACTTCCTGTATATTGTTTTGTACATGTGGGCATGTATCTTCAGGATACATTTCTAGCAGTGGGGTTATTGGATAAAAAGGCAAATGCATATGCAGTCTAGACTGTACAATTCCTATCACTGTGTAAGAAACCCTACACTCCCGTAGCCATGGTGAAAGAGCGGCTTGTCGAGGTTTGTACTTTTTGTCTATCTGACAAAGGGAAATTATATCTTGGGGTGGCTTTCACTTATGTTCCTCTTATCAGTCAGTTTGATGAGGATCCTTTCACGGGGTGAAGAAGGGCCACTGCACAACGGTTTTTGTAAATTGTCCATGTCTTTTTGCTCTTTTCTATGTGATTTTTGCTATTTTTTAACACTGATTTTTTAAAAGTGTTTTCTATAGTGGAGATAGTAGAGCTTCTCTGTGATATGATGCAAATACTTTGTCCAGTTTGTCATTTTATCTGTTGATGGTGCATTTTTACAAGTTTAAAAAAAGTTCTTATATTCAATGTTATCAAATTGACCATCCTTTTATTGTTCCTGGAGTTTGAGTTTAAAAGTTTAAAAGCCTACTTTTAGATTAAACAGGAAAATCACTCTGATTTCATTCTAATACTTAAAGTTTTCATGATTCTTGCCATTTGATTTCTTAATTCACTTTGAGTTGATTAAAAAAAAACTCAACTAAAAGGAAGAGTAATTATCATCTTCAAGTTCATGTTACTCTGGTTTTACAGATAAACACTAAAAATTACATGAACTCTTCTGGTCACTGTCAATCAGAGAGGCTCCGGAAGAGCCTCGGAGGGGAGGAAGCAGCCCCCCAGAGCCACAGCTCATAGCAGCGGGCGTGGCTCAGACATCGGGCTACTTGGGTGTGATTCTGATAACCTCCTTTCAAACATGACAATATCACCTATTTCAGATCAAGGGCTGGTAGCCTAAAATACTTTTATTACTTACAGATCTAAGCAGTCACAGAGAGGCACGAGAGAAGTCCTCGGGGTGTGGCAATGTTCTGCTGGTGGGGTTATATGACTGTATACGTGAGTGATACCTTCTATAACTGTACTTATAAGAAAGGTTCAATGTTACTGTATGTCAATTACCCCTCAGTGGGTTTGATTTAAATTATGTCTATAAAGTAAGTGTCTTGCCAGGCCGGCGTGGCTTAGTGGCTGAATGTCTACCTATGAATCAGGAGGTCAAAGTTCAATTCTCAGTCAGGGCACATGCTCGGGTTGTGAGCTCAATCCCCAGTGTGGGGTGGTGAGCAGGAGGCAGCCAATCAATGATTCTCTCTCATTGTTGATGTTTCTCTCTTTCTCCCTCTTCCTTCTTCTCTGAAATCAATAAAAATATATTTTTTAAAAGAAATGGGAATGGGAGGGGATGACAACACATTCCTTAAATATTAGAGTTATGTTAAATAGTTAACAAAAACCACAATACTGAAAAGAGACAAAAGCTTCCCTCTGGGGTTTGGTGAGCAGCTCTGTCCCCTACGCCTGTGTAAAGCAGCCCTGTTCCTGCACAGCGTTTGCGACGACAGTCACCGGGCTGAGAGGGCGGCTAAGAGGGAGGGGCAGTGGGCCATGAGGAAGAGGAGGAGCCATTCAGAGCAAGTGAGAATGTGCAGGGCCAGGAGGATGTGACAGTCCAAAAAAGACTGGAGCTAGGTCACTCACCCCATAGGCCCTCAGAGGACCCAGTCAGTCTCCGTGTCCCCAGGAGCATCAGAAACAAGAACAGCTGAGCAGTGTGTTTGGAGAAGGGGGAAGGCCACCGAGAAGGCTCGAGCTGAAGGAGCAAAGCTGATGGCAGTGGCCATGGAGCACGATGCCCAACGCTCATCAGAGACGCTGCAGGCAGCTGCCGCAGCCCCCAGCTCACTGCAACCCCTCTCCCCCACTGCGCCCGTCTGCCTCCTCCCTTCCAGCCCCCAGCTCACTGCAACCCCTCTCCCCCACTGCGCCCGTCTGCCTCCTCCCTTCCAGAGGCCCCAGAAATAAGGAGCACCGGCAGGCGAGTGCGGACAGGCGCCCAGGATTAACCAGAGGAGGCCCTGAGAGACCAGCGGCTCGCCCACAGTCACATGAGAACGGTGGAACGACAGCGATGTCACCGCCAGCCCACAGCAGTCAGGGGGTGCAGGAAGCTCCCTCCTCACGGTCATCACCACCAGGTTCTCACGGGGCCATTTCATTAATAATCAGGATGAGGCAGAAGGAGGTTTACAGTGGTTCCGATGCAAAATATAGTCACAAATAAGTAATAATACAAGAATAAATGGCTTCCCATACTCACAACTGCAAACCTCCTTTTGCCCCACACAATACTACCTAAAATCTTTAGTAAATGGGCAGTAACAGAATTTTATTTTAATTTGGTGGGGGAAAGCCCAATGTAAAGTCACCTACATAGTAATTTTTGCAAAATTTTCACCCTGAATCAACCATGCCTCCAGCCCCACCTCCCAGTTTAGAACAAATAAGGGGGGAGGGATTGTGGAACAAATCAAATACCACCATAAGGTCACAGACAAATCAGACCACAGAACACTGACAGACAACTGGCCTGGACTCTTTAAAGGGGGTTAACATGGAGGGAAAGATGGGGACTGTTTATTATTGAGGCCAGAGAGATGCAACAAACAAATGCACCATATGAACGTGACTGGACCCTGGTTCAGGGAGGTGGAGGGACTAGCCCTAAAAGAGATGGTAGGGACAACTTGGGAAGCTAAATATGGCTGCGTGCTGGATGATATGGCAGGATGACTGTTGTAAGTGGTTATTACACAGGAGACCCTCAGTCCCAGGAGACATCTAGGGTGAACTGGCATGTTGTCTGCAACTTTACTTTTAAGCAGTTCAAAAAAGCGCATATGCACCCCACACAAATTGCATATACAGAGTGTGGGGGAACCCCAGTCTCCCCACCTCAAACTAAGCACTGCACCCCTCCATTCTCCTAAGTCTTATCAATAGTTAAGAGTTCAAAGCCCTGGACTTGGGACCTTGGAGTATCCTGGAGCGGTCCCCGTACCTAGTGACACACAACATATACAGGCCCCCAGGCCCAAGGAGACGGAAGGACGCTGCCTCCTCAGGGCAGATGACAACACTGGCTACAACAGGGAGAGCCTACAGTCTTTCCTTTTGCTGGAGAGCTCAGTGATGCCTCGGAGAGGTGCCCAAAGCAAAAGGCTGGAGGTGACACAAAGCCTGCCACACCTCAGGGAAGGTCAGTGTGGCAGGCAAGAGGCAGGTGCCGAAGGACCTCTTTCTCCCCCAGCTCTGCACTGACACCCAAGGTGTGGGGGGTGGGGAGGATGCAAGCTGGCTCACAGCTCTGCCCAGATCTCTCAGGATTTTAAAGGCTTTGTACTAATTCCTGGAATAAATCCAAGGTGTGGCTGGG
>OZ004709.1:63844642-63984642 GCA_963924515.1 Vespertilio murinus
TCATTGGTTTTTTTTTTTGTTTTGTTTTTTTAATTTGCCCTGACCGGGGATTGAACCCACAATCCCTTGGCATATCAGGAAGACTCTCTAACCAGCTGAGCTACCCAGTCAGGGTCCATGATTTATTCTTATTAAAATAACTGCATGCTTATTCTACATTACCTTCAGGGTCATAATAGTGTTTTTCTTTCAAAATTATTTTATGTGGATAAAATGATTCAGGAATGGTCTGAATTTTGAATGACTTTATGGCAGCAAAGGCTTGTATGAAGTACATGTGAGCATGGAAGAAAGGAATATCAAAATTAAGAAAGATCACTTTCAGTAATTGACCAAAACCCAACTGCAAAACTTTGAGGTTTGTATCTTTCCATTCTTAGTTCAAGAGAAGGTAAATTTATATATGTAGGCAGGCTCACTGCTTCTTAGACTGCCCATCAATTTCTCTGCTTTCAGCCTCATCCTTAACACAGAATTAGTGGAAGTGGATTTGCATGAAGGTATCATTGGATCTGTTTGACTCATGACCATACTTCAATTTTCATCATTATTTTCTGCTTCTTGGGCTTGTGAACTCTTGTAGGTGATAACCAGCAGAGTGGAAACCTGAGAAGCGATTTGGTGCATATTAAATACTATCCTAGGCCCTGGCTGGTATATTCAGTTGGTTAGAGCATCGCCTTTCATCCAAGGGTGGCCAGTTCCATTCCCGATCAGAGTACATACCGAGGTTGTGGGTTCAATCCCAGTGGGGGTGAGTGCAGAGACAATCAATTGATCTTTCTCTCTCATTCTTCCTTTCCCTTCCTCTCTAAAAATCAATAAATTTTATAAAAATAATAATCTCCCAAAAGCTAAGGGCATACTAGATACCTCAAGACTGGTTATATAATTGTAGGGCTCAGTGCAAAATGTAATAGTAGGACCTTTTGTTCAAAATTATTAGGATTTACAGACAGTAAGAGTAGAGCATTAAACCAAGCACATATATGTCTTCACAGGTTGCAACACCCATAAAACTGCCCTGCCTTAGATACCTCTAGATATGAGAGTAGAAATTTTGACTAACCATACTTTCCAGGGGAATTTAGACAGAAGATTTCCATTTTATCTCTACACAGTTGGGCTGTGTCCCTCTTCCTCCCTAGCAGAAGGCTGAAGTAGAGCATTCAGGATTATGGTCTTTGCTATCCTGTTGATATTCTGCATGTAACTGAATCAGTCAATTATTTCTCTGAGCTCCTCATTTTCAAAAAATAGTTGAAAGTAGATTTACAAGATACCTAAAAACTAAGCTTAATATTCACAAAACTATTGAAAACCATGATAGAAACTTTCAAAAGCAGCTATTGTAGGGTTTGAGGTAGCCCCTGAAAAATGTTGAGCAAGAAGAGGTTCTTGGAATAACTGATTATTAACATGTTTCTCTAGTGATGGTTATGATTTCCCTCTAAAGGTAGCAGTGTATTGAAATAGACTGTGGCAGTTTGAAGCACTCTGAGATGAGGCAGATCTGAGATTAACAAAATCTCTGTCTTCTATTAGCCGTGTGATCTGGGCAAGCAACTTACCTCACTGGACCTCCTGTAAAATGTGTTCAGTAATAGTACTTACTTCAGAGGGTTGTTGGGGTTCAATAAGATAATACATGAATGGTACTTCTCAGGATGTCTGACACATAGTAAGCATTCAACAACTGTTTTGGATGTGAGTGAGGAAGAATATATTGTTGGTGGTGATGAAAGCCATAGTTAATTTAAAAAAGTGGGAGTTGAACTTAAACCAATCTGTGTTGGGATTTCTCACCCCCACCACCTGTGAGAACCTGGGCAAGTAACTTAACTTCCTATTGCCAAAAACCCAGTGTTTTAATATAACTATCATTAATTCTTGCTCATGTGATCAGGAGTCAGCTGATCTAGGTTTAGTAACTGTGCTTCAGACTGAAGATCTAGCTGACCTGGGTTACTTGCTGGTAGTTAGGCATAGTTCTGCTGTCTGTGTTGCTATCCCCCTTGGATTCCCAGGCCCTATCTAATAAAGAGGGAATATGCAAATAGATTGTCACACTGTCACAAAGATGGCAGAGGTCATAGCCACAAGATGGTGGTGCCCAGGCCCCTTAGCCCTGCAGGAGTCCCCCAGTCCTTTCAGACCTGCTGGGGGGGGGGCAGTGGCAGGTGCACAGTGCAGCTGGACCTTTCCTCAGCCCCCCAGCCAGCCAGAGACAGCCCGAAGTGCAGGCAAGCCTTGGATGGCAGCTGCCCAGCTGCCCTGGGCCACCCCATGTTCAGGTAACCAGGGCCAGCTGAGGCTTGTGCTGCCGGCAGTGGCAGCAGCAGAGATGTGATGTGAGCATTGCCTTTCCTTGATCGCTGGGTCTCCACCCACCCCTGAGGGCTCCCAGACTGTGAGAGGGGCAAGCCAAATTTAAGGACCCCCAGGCCCTCTAGTGCATGAATTTTCATGCACCTGGCCTCTAGTATAAGGTGGAAGCATAAGAGAAAAAGCTCCCTGTGCAAATCAATTTAAAGACTTTGCTTACTTATGGCTACACACATTCCATGGGCCAAAACAAGTCACGAGCCTGAGCCTAAAGATCACGGTCCAGAAACATACACCACTCCTCAGTGGGATGAACTCATATGGCCAAGGGTGTGCATACAAAGAGGGAAAAGATCTGAGACCAATCATTCAATTTCCTTATATGCAATATGGGGTTGATAAAATGACCTCACTCATATACTTGTTTTGAGGATTAAATGATATAATCCTTGTAAAGTATTTAACACTTAATTAGCACTTAATAAATGTTAACCATGTTTGCAATGATGACTCTGATCACTCTATGACCCAAATCTAATGAAAGAGTCTAGATGAGAAAGGCAGGTGTGGGCAGGGTTCATTGGGAAAGATTTAGTAGTGAAGTTTTTAGCTAGACCATAGAAGATGGGCAGCAAGTGCAGGAAAAGAAGAGCTGGGGTGGGGGTGGGGTTGGGGGTGGAAGTGGGGGATGTTCCTGGATGGGGAAGGATAAAAAGCAAAAAGCCTAAAGGCAAAATAATGCGGATTTACAATGCCGATCACGTTTAACGTTTTAGGTGAATTCACCAACCTTCATTTCCATTGCTTGTCTTTTAAAATCCTGGAGGTGAACTGTCATTCCCAAGCCTGCTGTTTGTTTGGAAAGAGAACAGAGCGTGTGTCTATAATAAACCAGCTGTGAACCCGTGTTCCATGTCTGGAACTTCCTTGAGCATTTCCCTTCCCTGGGCAGGTGCTGCTTCCCACGGGCCTGCTTCTATCCTGAATGGAAGGCTTGTCCACAGGAATCCAGGACGCCAGAAACCATGAAATACTCCTTGAGGACTCAGTCTCACGATGTAGCCTTTGAATATGGCTCTTGCTTGCGTGCAAGGCCCCTGGGAGTGTCGAGTCTCTGCAAATTCCGTTGTTCTCTATGAGCAGTGGGGATCTGAGGCAGATGACCCTGTACACAGTTAACATGTAATCTCTTCTATTCAAGCTTCCTGCATATGCCATACCCCGCCCTCACAGCCCTTCCACCCTGCAGCTTGGCCTCACCATGGTGTATTGATGAGCTAACAGGGGCAGAGGGCCTGCTGCTAACACAGCCTAAGTTGTCCAGGCCTGTTAGTATCCCCCTGAATAGCCACAGCCTGAAGAGAAGAGGGTATTTCCTCCCCTCCTAGGTAACATATGTGCACTCCGAGGGTGTTCTTTTGAAGACAAGTCTTAGAAAAACCATGCATAGAATAAAGTCAAGCATAGTGCTGGAGGTTGGAAGTCTTCCAGCTGTGGCATTGTCCTCCCTTCTTTCTTCTTATGTCACCCCACTCTACCCTCCGAAGCATGGTTTGAACAGCTCTCTTTTTGGCTTTTAACTCTAGCCTGCCAAATCAATGTTGAGAATTCACTCTGCAAAACGACCTTTTAGCCAGTGATCCCCAGGGATACTGGTGCTTGCCAAAGTTGTGTCCTCACACCCTGTAAAAGACGAAAGTTAAAGGAGATGATGGTGGCTTCCAGCAGTTATGTAGCATCGTATGGCACAGAGAGGTGATAGGAGGTACAGAGAAAGCTGGGCAGAAGCTGGGTGAGTGAGTTTGAAGCATTTTGGAGTCCTTGAAGAGCCTGTAAGGGACTCAATGCTGGGCAAGGTGTGATTTTATCCACATGTCATGCTCAGAACCACCCCTGAGCTGCTGTGTGGAAGATGAAGGGGAAATGCACGATGGGAGACAAAGAGACACATTCGGAGTCTTTTGAAACGGAGTGTCGGCCTGATGTTCTGTGGGGCTGAGGTAAGGGTACAGCCAACCATCATGGGTGGCCTACTCGGAAGTCACTGAACAAAGTTTGAGAACACACCGAAAGCTTTCTGTGACCCTCTGCTAAACGTTCTCTGGCAGAAAGGAGATGCTTGGCCAGTGTGGAGCCCCTGAAGGTGCTAAAGAGAGGTCATGTCCCAGGAGCAACCCTCAACCATGATGGTGGGATTTGGTGCATGAACACCCCAGCTTCCCCACCACCAGGCAGTCTCTCCTGGGGTGTGACCCATGCAGCCTCTCACAGGGCACCTATGGCAGTAAGCACCGGCTGCCCTCTGGGGTCACTTGCTATTCTCTGCCCTCCCTATTTTCAGGAGATTGCTTCTCAAATAAACCACCTGCACCTAAATCTGGTCTCAGGGTCTGCTTTGAGAGAACCCAAACTAAGACAGGTATTTTTCTTGGATCTGAGAGATGAGACTGGATGGGGAAGAACAAAAAGCAAAAAGCCTAAAGGCAAAATAATGCGGATTTACAATGCCGATCACGTAGAGGGAAGAAAAGCCCTGAAAGAGGTGAGCTCACAGAGCCTAGTCATCCATTAGATATGCACGTGAGAGAACAGGAGGCATTGAGGAGGATGCTGGCTTTCCTGGCTGCTGGGAAGATCTGTAGTGCTCTGAGGTTGGGATGACAGGAGGAAGAACAGATGGAGGAGGGCATACTGAATTCAGTATGGATATGACTTTGAAACACTCATTGGATAGTGGGCAGAGATTTCTAATAAGCAGTTGGAAATGCAGAGGTAGAGTTTAGGGAGAGAGAGTTGGATTGGTGGGCCTTACTGAAAGTCATCAAGGATTTGAATAAGATTTTTCCAGAGAAATTTAGGGAACCTGAACTTAAACCTTGTGTGTGTGTGTGTGTGTGTGTGTGTGTGTGTGTGAATATATTTTATTGCTTTTTTTTTTTTACAGAGAGCAAGGGAGATAGTTAGAAAAATTAATGAAAGAGAAACATCGACTAGCTGCCTCTTGCACCCCCAACCCCCACTGGGGATGTGCCTGCAACCAAAGTAATGCTCTTGATCAGATTTGAACCTGGGACCCTTGAGTCCACAGGCCAACGCTCTATCCACTGAGCTAAACCGGTTTCAGCTGAACCCAAACCTTTTGAACATCACATCTGTGAAAACCGTTGTCTTTCCACATGGCATTCTTACTCTCCTAATTCTGATTCTACCACCTACCCCTAAGTGCTGCTCGCTCTGACACACAGTGGGAAGCAGTATTCCAACAACCTGAAATTCCTTCCAGTAATAGCAAATCAAAACCATTTAAAACTTTTTTTTTTTTCCTAGATGGTGATCAACTGTACATCCATCAACAATCATGTGTGCCCTCTTGTTCCTTGTTTCCATTTCCACAAAGTCAGGTATTATTTTTAGGGTGCCCATGTTATTTACCATCCATATCAAGGCACTTTGAGAGTACGATGAAGCACTATTTGTAATTATACCTGGGGAGTTGGCATGCATTGGGACTGTCTTAAGCAAATGAAAGCATATGGTTGCATTCATTATATGATTAAAGATGAAGCCAAAACCGGTTTGGCTCAGTGGTAGAGCGTCGGTCTGTGGACTGAAAGGTCCCGGGTTCGATTCCGGTTAAGGGCATGTACATTGGTTGCGGGCATATCCCCGGTGGGGGGTGTGCAAGAGGCAGCTGGTCGATGTTTCTCTCTCATCGACGTTTCTAGCTCTCTATCTCTCTCCCTTCCTCTCTGTAAAATATCAATAAAAAAAATATATATATTAAAAAGATGAAGACCACCCTGAGTCTTTCTAGAAGTGTATGGATATAGAAATGAGAGAGAAAGCAAGAGACAGAGCGAGAGAGTGACAGAGAAGGAGAGGGTAAAAAGGGGGCAGAGAGAAAGACAGAGAGAGATGAGGAGAACTTATGTATCTGGTTTGAGAGTCCTGTGTTCCTCTGCTGCCTGGAGCACTCCTTTTCCCTTTTGCAGCCTTTTATCTCCAGCTTATGGCCCAATGCCAGATACACACCAGACAGTAAGTACATGATTTTGAAATACAGGAATGAGTAGTTTTTAAGAAAAGTTCTAAAAATTCCATTTCTCAATCATTCTGCTCCATGTGCCTTTTTTCCCGTTGAAATTTCATGCCATCTCTAGTTTTCACTGCTGAATTAAATATCTAATGAAATACTTTTCTGTTCTGTTGATCAGTGTAAGCATGCAAATTTGATCTCTATTATACTGATCCTCTTAAAATGTTACGTCTTTGGTAAAATGGAGATAATTACAGTGCCCACCTCGTAAGATCATTGTGAAGATGAAATGAGCCTGGCCCCAGTGAGGACTCATGTTAACTATCATTGTTTCCATTTGTATTGTCTCTTCCAAGACAGAGATGAGACCATTGCACTTGTTACCATTTGAGAAAATAGGGACTCCAACATGAAATGACTTAAACGTATGTTAATTCATATTTTGTAAAATGGTTTCACTGAGTAAATTCAGTTATTCAGATCTACTACACTCGAGTTGTATTCAGTGAACTATATACCAGGTTTCAAAACTTTTTCTTCTCCTGAAGCACTGTAATTTGAATTTTGAAGCTATATTTCTGGGTTATTCAATTATGCCTCTTCCTTAATATGAGAGCACATTGGCTATATCCAGGTGGGTGAGGAAAATGCCTGTAAAATTAAAACACACACACACACACACACACACACACACACACACAAAACAAACACACAAACAAACAAAACCCCACAATGCATCTAAATAGATCTTCCATCAGTTTTTTGAGAGTAAGAGAAACTCCTTTCAGCACTATTATTAGTGTGCTTTTCTTGATTTTATAGAATAAAGGTTAAAATGAAAATAAGCCCTTCATTGGGTAGTATTTGCAGAATTTCTGACTTCTCCAGAAATACAAAACTTAGTGGATCTGAGACAAGCATGTCAAAAGGACACCTACAATGTGGATTATCTCTGATCTTGAAGAAGCTCTTGCCCCTTTATCTCAGAGCTTAAACGTAGGACCTTGCATTCCTTGGTCCCTAGATGACATTTCCTCAATCCAACTTCTGCCCTTTCTCCTTTGAGCACGTTCTGAAGTGCATTCATCAACTGCCCTGGTCTTCCTATCCGTATTGAAGGCCGATGCCACATTCTGTCTTCTTTTTGACCTTTGTCATCTCCTCTCCTCCTCCCTGACTCCCTTGCTTGGGACGTGGGCAGTATCTTAATACGTGGAACATTGCTTTGCTTTTGGTTCATGTCATCCTGGCTCTTCACTGACACAAGATTCTCTCAGACCAGAGCTGTTCTGTAGCACTCTCCACAGGGATGAACATGTCCTATGTCTGCAGCATCGAAGCAGCAGCCACTTGGCATCATGTGATCCATGAGCAGCGTGACTGCAAAGTGAAATCTTTCATCTAATTTTATTTTAATTTAATTAAAATTAATTAAATTAATTAAAATAGTTGGCTACGGACTACTATATGGGACAGTGAATTTAGGCTATCTTTTTTACAAAGACTTCACCCAAATCTAGTTCCATGGCAAAACAAAAAAAAACAATGCCATTTATTTATGGTCACAATCACTGTTTAAACCATGTGTCTAGATAGCCACAAAGGGAAATTTACTGAAATTGTTAGGTACATACACTTCTGTCATCTCTCCTCAAGTAAACAGTGCTACATCTTTTAATGCTGGTAGGCTTCTCCTTTATTAGCTCCATAGCCTGCTTCTGGGCTATTGTACCCATGTTATAGTGCTAGTAATCTCTACATCACTGACTCCCAAATTTATATCTGCAGTGCACTCCTCTCTCTGAGAATTTCTTAAATATAGTTCAAAACTGGAGGTGTGACTCCTTTCAGCCCATGTATTCTTTACATAATTAAATGGTACCAATCGAGGTGGGTAAGCCAGAAATCCAAAAACCATCCACGACACCTCATCTCCTTCCATCAATCCCCACATCCAAACCATTGCCAAGTCTAATTGATTTAACCTGCAAAGTAGCTCTCCCATTGATTCACCTCCCTCCATCGCTATTGATGCCACCATTATCTGAGATATCAGGAACTATTGCCTGGACTTTCTTCTGCTAGAGTTTTCTACACGGCCATCACCACACACCCCTTCTTTTGAGTTTTATAAGTGTCATGCATCGTTCAGTCATGGCATTACAAAGTCTCTGGAATTAACGCTGCTTGGAATGCTCCCAACTTCACTCCTCCCTCCCCTCCCTCCAGCTACCCCGCCTTGCTCAGCACCTGGTTGATCTCCCTGAGGTTTTATTCAGACCTTAGCTCAAATCTCACTTCCTTACTGATACCTTTCCTGATTCCCCAGTCCATATCTGGACCCCATTATACATTGCCATGTTATGGGATACTTCCCCTTTCAAGAATTTGTTACCACTGTAATTGTCTTTAATGTCTCTGCTGCCAAGAAGAAAAAAAACAACAAAAACCATGTAACCTCTTTGGGGGAAGGAACCTGTTTGTTTCATTCATCATTCTGTTCTTGGTACTTGACTCAGTACATGCAAATAGTAGGTGCTCAATCAATAGATCTGTTGATTCCCTAGTTAACAGGAAGTGAAATGTGCACTCCTGTAGCCTGGGGTTAGTCAGCTGAACCACCACTCAATATCAGGTTCAGGAAATTGGTGGGGAAATGAGTTTAGTAACTTGCCATTTGCATGTGATCTCAATTCTCAAAACAGCAAGTTTTCCTGCGAAGAAAACAAGTTACTGAATCTTGGAGTTTTCCAAACAAACTCTTGATGGAAACCTTTACACTGTTGTTATTGCAGCTGCAAACTTTACAGCTCTTCTGCAATTTTTCAAATGTGTTTCTTATTATTCAGTTGCTATTTTGAGCAGTTCTTCCTGAATATATATTTGTTTTTGTTTTTGTTTTTAAATTTAGTTAACTTACTAATAATACTCTAATCATTAGGATGTTGTTGGACAATGTTCTTCCAAGAGTTCCTGTTGGAGACTCTCACCTGTGTCATTAACTGACACGGCTACCTTATCATCCATCCTTCAGGAATAATCCTTAGAATCAATTGTTTTTTACCTGAGTGACACCAATCTAGTAAATGTATCATTTAAAAGTGGCACCTTGTCTATTTCCTTTGTTATTGTTCCCAAGCACAGCTCTGACCATTTCTGTGCAGGGAGGGAAAACGAACACTTCTGGGCTTGGAGGAGACTTTTTGTCTTTGCCTATTAATTGCTTAACTGACCTTGTAACTAGCTTCCTCTCTTTGATCTGCTACTTTCTTATTTCGCGCTTGCAGATGTTTTAAAATGCTCCAATATTTCCCCACTGGGTAAAGTGGATGCTTTGTGGGAGCTGCTGACATAGGTTGCCTGGCCCCCATGGCTTAATTTGATAATTTTTTTCTAGCAAGTAGGACATCTAGGTTGAGGACAGAAAGGATTGCTGCAGTGTTCAGATCTACATTTGAGTTATTCTTCATTGGATTGACTTATTAAAGAGTTATTATTTTTTTTTTGCAGAAATGGATTGCTGTGTATATCCAACAAAATTCCTGATTTTAAAAGTTCACAATAAATGTTTGTATTAATTAAAGCTGTTTAAACATAAATTATTTAAAGAAAGGTTTTAAAGACTTAGAAAATCAATTTAAAAATTTGGAAATATGCTTTCTTCAGGATATTTAATTCAAGTCACATCACAGTTTGAAAAGTTTACTGTGTAGTTAACATGAAAGAAATTATTGAAGTATATTAATTTTATGTAATTTAATAATCAAAATAGTAAAAGATCATGACATATTTACATTCAATAACTATTTTTCTAAAACCACAGAAAGTTGTGATTCTCTTTAAGTAACTAATTGACTTTACTAAATACTTAACTTTTATTTTTAGAAAAAGGTTTTTATTTCCTAAAGCAAAGTATCACTTATTTTAATTCTATCAAAGGCCAGACTTTAACTGTGACCATTAAGCAATGATTGAGAAATTTAATAAAATGACTTTTTTTGAAATTAGGAACAGCTATTTACAGATGATAATAGCTATGATAATACATATCTTCAGTTAGAGAAGAAACATGAAAATAAGACCAACCTATCTAAAGCAAAGCTGTAGGCTTTACATGTGCATGTTAAGTGAAGAAGTTCCCAGATGTGGACTAAATTCCTAACCAAACTAACTGGAATATCCTATTGTGAAGGTTGGAGGGAGGGTGGGGTACAGCCACTCCAGAGCCCCTCTGGAGGTGGATGTTAGGTATTAAAGCTATATACCCCAAGAAGATAATCACTACATTCATGAAATTGGTGGAGCCACTTACAAATATTATGCCATTATAATTTCAGCTGCTGTAAAGTTTTGAATGGCTGTAAAAAAGTGGTTCTAATTTCTTTTGAATGGCCATAAAAGATGGTTCTAATTTCTTTCTCTACACTGACCAGTGTCCCCCAGCATGCTGGACCGCACTGTCCTGGCATACCTGCGTTCTACTGCACACCTGTCAGGAAGGCCTGCTGTTCCGTATGGGGACAGAGGACTCAGCCCTGTGCCTCCAGTGAAATCCTGGCCTTGTCCCTTATTACCTTGGTTGTCACTTCACCTCTCCGAACTTTAGCTTTCACCTGTGTAAACTACAAGGGTAATAGTTTATCCCTGGTTCATCAGATTCCCATCTGGCTTACATGAGATCATGCAGTCAGGTGCACCGTAAATGTTCAATTAATGCGAACTTTTGTTGGTTCTGTTATTCCCTCCATGAACTTTGAGTGCGCTTTCTTGATCAGGACTTGCAGCTTTTTTTTTTTTTTTTTTGCAGTGTTACCGTGAGAAAAGGGTGTAGTTTCGCTTCAGTGAGTCTGCATTGGCTAGAGCCAGGGTCCTGGGAGCACCTGCATTTCTCAGAAGAAGCATCATTAGAACCAGATTTGCGCCTTCTGCCAACAGAAGCAAACCACTTTACCTTCATTAGCACAACCCTGCAAATAGCTTTTCAAGTGGGCAGGACAGTAAAAGCTCTATTCAGCTTGGGGCGAGGGACACTTTCTCCCTGCAGAGGCCACCTGCGTTTTATGACCTGAGCGGGTCTCTCTGTCAAGTCCTCACACAGCTGCTGAAGGCAGACACACATTCCTGGAGCGTGGCATCACCAAGGGAGGCATCCCCCCAAAGTTCCTTAGGCCTCAAGCTGGAATCAGGAAGCACAGCACCGATCAGGAGATGCGGTAGTGCTTTTGTAAAATTAAACTTTTTTAGGGGAGGTAATTGTAAATTCACATGCAGTTGTAAGAAAAATCTTGTGTATCCCTCCAATAATAACATCTTGAAGAACTGAAGTACACCATCCAAAATATAATTTTTAAACATTTTAAATTTATTTCAGAGAGGAAGGGAAAAGGAGAGAGAGATAGAAACATCAATAATAAGAGAGAATAATCGATTGACTGCCTCCTGCATGCCCCCCACTGGTGATTGAGCCCACAACCTGGGCATGTGCCCTGATCAGGGATCAAACCATGGCCTCCTGGTGCATAGGTTTGATGCTCAGCCACAGAGCCATGCTGGCCGGTCCAACAGCCAGAATATTGACATCAATACAGTCAAGATACAGAGAAATCCCATCGCCCCAAGGATTCCCTTTTTTGACCTTTTGTAGCAACCCTCTTCCTGTTTCACCTGCCTCCACCCCTGTCCCCTGCCTCCCACTGATCTTTTTTTCCATTTCTATAATTTTATCATTTCAAGGTTGTTATAGAAATGGAATCATACGGTATGTAACCATTGCAATGTCCTTTCCCAGTAAACGTAATGCCCTGAAGATTCATTTGAGATGTTGTATGTGTCTTCCCTCTTATTGCTGAGCAGTTCCATGATGTGAATGTATCTCGGTTTATTTAACCATTCACT
Source organism: Vespertilio murinus (assembly GCA_963924515.1). Taxonomy (NCBI): domain Eukaryota; kingdom Metazoa; phylum Chordata; class Mammalia; order Chiroptera; family Vespertilionidae; genus Vespertilio; species Vespertilio murinus. Next base: position 63,856,899 of record OZ004709.1, read on the forward strand.
CACTGAAGGACATCTTGGTAGTTCCCAATTTTAGGCTAATACATCTGCTGTGAATAGCTATATAGTTTTTTATATAAACTTAATTTTTCATTTCTCTGTAATAAATGTCTAAGAGTGTACTTATGGAGTTCCAGTGTAGTTGGAATTTAGTTTTATAAGAAACTGTCCAACTGTTTTCCAGAGTGACTCTACCATGTTCTATTCTACCAAAGATGTCAAAAGGACCCAATTTAAACACATACTCTCCATCATTTGGTGCTGTCACTATTTTTTTATTTTAGTTACCCTGACAGACATTTAGTGATATCTCATTTTGGTTTTCACTTACATTTTCTCAATGGCTAATGAAGTTGGCCATCTTTTGCAACAGTCTTTTGCAAATGATATAATTAAAAGGCTGCAAAATATTGGAGGAGGGCCTATTTCAATGACTGCATACAAATTAATTTATTTGAATGAAAATCGGGTTCCATTGAGAGAGAGAGAGACAGAGAAAGAGAGAGAGGAAATAATGATCGCAGCACTTCACTCAGAACTCAGGGCTCCCAAATCCCTGCTCAGTGATGGTTATACCCGATCCCACCATGTTTTTACAAGGGTTAAAGGAATATATACATTATCTCTCTCTATGTATATATTATCTATCTATCTTATCTATCTATCTATCTATCTATCTATCTATCATCTATCTATCTATCATCTATCTATCTATCTATCTATCTATCTATCTATCTATCATCTATCTATCTATCTATCCCAGGAGCTAACAATTTCTCTTTTTTTAAAGTATGCACATTAGAAGTTTGTTTCACCCTTTCAGAGCAGGGAATGAATAAATAAAATAGTCATTTAAAAATCATTTCAAATATCATCAAAAAAGAAAACTATGCCTGTTCAGTCCCTACCATAGGACTATATATATATATATATATATATATATATATATATATATATAATTGATATTTTACAGAGAGGAAGGGAGAGAGATAGAGAGCTAGAAACATCAATGAGAGAGAAACATCGACCAGCTGCCTCTTGCACACCCCCTACTGGGAATTTAAAAACGTGTTTAAGATAGGAAGACAGAGGTATACAATCTATGTCTCTAATTCCGAAGGAGCATGTTTCCAACATGCCCTTGACCGGAATCAAACCCGGGACCTTTCAGTCTGCAGACCGAGGCTCTACCACTGAGCCAAACCAGTTTTGGCAGGATTCTTTATGTCTTCCTAGAGTTAGTCATGGAAGGCACACTGTGGACGAGGGTTCACTCTCCTGATTTGCAGATGAGGAGACAGAAGCTCCCAGCAATGAAGGGCCCTCTTGGCTGATGCTCAAGAGGGTGCTGGAGGGGCGGGGACTAACAGTGTTTCCTGAGTAAGGAGCCCAGTGCCCCTAATGGAGCTCCTGCCTGCCTTGCACACAGGACCAGCTGCTGGAGCCAAGGGCTCTGTTCACAGCGGGGGCCTGAGTGGGGTGGGAAGAGAGGAAGTGAACAGTCAGCACCGGGGTGGAATTCGCATGTGGAGCCTGGGGTCTTGTTCTAGCCCGAAGGATATCACGGCAACTCCTTCCATTTGGACATAAAAAAGGTCAGTCCTCTAATAACCGCTTCCAATGCCACCCGCCATCCTGCCCCTGGCTGTGCAGACCCAGATGGTAGGTGGAGTAAAAGGAATTTAAAAACGTGTTTAAGACAGGAAGACAGAGGTATACAATCTATGTCTCTAATTCCGAAGGAGCATGTTTCAAAATTAAGAGGCGACTTGGCCAGTAAAAGACACGCTTGCAAGGTGGAAGAGATACTGAATCAGAGATACCCGAGGAGATGTGACCCTCAGGGAGACAGGATGTTTATAGCTCCAGGACTCTGGGGGCAGCTAACTTTTATAAGCCTTATAAACTGTGCGACCCACACGGTGGTTCCTGCAGGGTGCAGACCACCCTTAGCACATGCTTGTATACCACAGGTTGAGAGGCAGCCAATAAACGCCCTGGCGGTGCTTGAGGTGCTGACCTGAGAGTAGTAGGGCCACTGCGTGGAACATGATGGCTCACACAAAGTGTTCAACATTTTACTGGTTAAATGGAACTTTTACAGGCTCTCTCACTTCCCTTTCACCGGGTGCCTGCTCACCCCCCAAAGTATACTGGGAGAGGCAGGGCTCAAACCCATCTCTAGATGGGTCGGCGCTCTTTCTAGCTCAGTGGTCGGCAAACCAAGGCTCGCGACACACATGCGGCTCTTTGGCCCCTTGAGTGTGGCTCTTCCACGAAATACCACCTGCAGGCATGCATGTACATTGTGGCTGAAACTTCGTGGCCCATGTGCAGAAGTTAGTTTTCAGCCTGGGCGAGTCTATTTTGAAGAAGTGGCGTTAGAACACTCAAGGGGCCAAAGAGTCGCATGTGGCTCATGAGCCGCGGTTTACCGACCACTTTTCTAGCCATTGAAGAGGCCAAACTCCCAGAGATGACCTCCACCTACACCCAGTGTTCACCCAGAGGGGCCCTGGAAGAGAAGGAGCAAATGTATTGTCACCACCGGAATATGGGACCCTGGTGTTGTGTGGCCATTCTAAATCTAAATATTGGGAGGACTGAATAAAGTTCCATGTTCAATCATTCAGCAAGTGGTGATGAGGATTTACTCTGTGCAAGGCCCAGTGCTGGGCCTGGATCTGCACCTCTGACTAATACAGAGGTGCATCTTGCACTCCTGGTGCTTATAATCTGGGAGGGTGAGGGGATATTAAGTACCCACAGGCCTGTGTGCTGCAGGAGAAGCCCAGGCTGCCAGGAGGTGGGAGAGCAGGGCTCCATCCCTGACCAGGGGCACAGTGGGGGTGTGAGAGCAGAGAAAGCTTTGCAGAGACAGAGAATAGCAAACGAAGGTGTGAGTGATGTCACCTCAGAGAAGGATGAAATGTGGAGGAAGCATCCTGAGGGTGTTGATGTTAGGGGACCTCTAAAACATCCCTCTCCCTCTCTACTACATACACCCACACCCACACCCACAAAGACGTGCACACACACACACATGCACACGCATACACCTAACACATATCACAAGAACACCTTTCCCCCACATACATACAAAGAACACATATACCACATACCACTCAAGGCACATATATGATACACATCACACACACACATTAGGTACCATACACACTACACATACCACATATATACCGCATACACTCCCCACACACCCCACGTATAAGGCCCCACAAACTACATACAATGCACACACCACACCACACACACACACCACACATATACCACATACCATGCACACACCACACTTTGTGTCCATTCAGACTCCCTAGAAATCCCAGGAACAGGATTCTTGCACAATTATTCCCAAAATAAATCTTGAATTTATCATCTCTGTCAGGTTCTTAATAGAGAGAAGTGCTCAGACTAATTAAATTGGAATCTCAGGCAGTGGTACCTGCATCTGTAGTCTTTAAAGCTTCCCAGGTGATTCTAAAGTACAATCAAGTTTGAAACCCAATGATTTTGAGGCACTTAAAACCCTTTCTTTGACCATCTACGGTGGTTATAATGGGGAAAGAGGCAGGCTTACTGCACTGGAAGGTGTTTGAGGGAAATGTTAAGGAGGTAAGGCTCATGAAACAGGTTTTGGAAGCAACAGAAACCCAAGTGAAGTAAAGAGGGCTGAGGGAATGTCCTTGTTTGGGGCCCCTGAGAAATTTAATTTTGAACATCTGTATTTGGTTATAGAAAGAGTTACCTTTGCCTGATGGGTGTGGCCCAGTGCTTGAATGTCAACCTATGAACCAGGAAGTCATGGTTTGATTCCCAGGTAGGGCATATATATGTCCAGGTTGCATGCTCAGTCCCCAATGTGCGGCGTGCAGGAGGCAGCTTATCAATGATTCTCTCTCATCATTGATGTTCTATCTCTCTCTCCCTCTCCCTTCCTCTCTGAAATCAATCAAAAAATTTTAAATGTTTAAAATAAAAAAAGAAAATAAAAAAGAGAAGGGACCAACTCTGACTTTCTCAGCGCTATTGGTGGAGGAGCAAGAGGGGAGTGGCTGTGAGCCCTGGAGAATCACCTTCCATCCCCAACTTTCTGAAGAAAGCAGCATGGCCACTAAACTGTTATTCTGCATAATTTATTCCTTGATAACAATGGTGTTTGTTACTTCATGGCCTGAAGGAAGGCTAGCAGATGTAATAGCTGCTGAAAAAAAATTAACTGGTAGATGACTGATTTATAGCTTCATCATAACATCAATTATAACAGGAGGTGGAGGGAGTGGCTTTTGGGGAGCACTGCTTTACTGCAGAAGTGCTGAGCCCTTACTTCTTTTCCAGCTGTCATAAAACTGCAAGAAAATAAGGTCTGTGAAATATGTAAACACCCCCCACCCCCACAATGAAGACTGTGAGTTATTCAGACACAAGACTAGAGAAAGAGTCAGATGTTGGTGGAAGGCCTTAAGTTTGTGTCTGTTTCAGGTCCCCAAGCTTCTCAAAACGGCTCTTTTGAAAGTTCAAATTGCACTCACCTTACTAATAGCACAGTGAGCTTCAGCTACTGACCTGGTCACGTAATTAGAAGCATGCTCCTCTGGCGGGGAAGGAATCTGCTGCTGCACTCTAAATGAAAGGAAACCGACTGGTTGTGCTAGGTTATATAATTTAATGAAGAAACTATAGAAGGAGCCCTTTAAAAAGGGTGAGGGTTTATTCATTTTTGCATAATGTTAGGCGCTCAAGCAGAGCACACTCCCCCTTTAACGGATAGCCATAGCTCATCACTTCCATCCGTGTACATGAAGTAAATGCAGCCACAGCCCCACCTGGTTGACAGGACAGAGTGGATGGTGACCTGAATGCTTGGGGTCTATTGGCACTTGCCTTCTCAGGCCCTGGATAAATCAGTGCTCATGTCCAATTGGAGAGGTGAACGTTTCGGCTTTCAACATTGCTACAAGCCCGTTTTTTTGTTTGTTTTGTTTTGTTTAGTTTTTTTTTTTTTTTTTAACATGTATTTGTTCTTTAAAAAAAAAAAAGAAAAAACAACAAAAATCTGGTGGTGGGTCCATCTGACCTCATGGAGTCCAAAACAGCATCTCAGTCTCCTTGTGCTTTCTGGCCGCTCCTTTATTTTGCTTCTCCTCTTTTCTCTTTCATCTGGTTTCTCCACCCAAAAAGCCAAGGGAAGTGAGGTAACAATAACTTTGTTGCACTTCACCTGGCCCACCCAGAGAAAAGCTATTTCTAGGCAAATGCGGAAAACCCAAACCTCGTGGAAGGCACCAGGCCCTTTAATCTAACCTCCTCTGTGTGCTGCAGAGCCTAATGTTTAATTTGAAAAACAACCTGAAAATAGCATGAAAGGAAACGTGGAATTTGCATAGCTATATATATATATGTTTAAGATAGTCATAGTCCTTTCCCAAAACACTGTGTTTGAGAGCTGACCCTTTACTTGACATTGCCCGAATTTCATGGGCTCCTTTAAGATAAGGAGTGTAATTTTCACTTGAGTGACCGCTGCTTTTCTGCACAGGCCTCTTGGCAGGAAGGGGACAGATGTCAAACCTTCTCACTCTGGGAAACGGAATGCTGATACTCAGAACTGTTGGGGTAAAGCTGAAATAGCAATGGCCATTGAAGATACGATTATTTCTAGTAACTTGTTGGATTAGAAATTATTCTCTAATAATTTTTGAGAATCTGTTTTTTCTTTATATTTCTGTATTCTCTTTCTCTCTTTTTTCTTTTCCTTTTTTTGGGAGCCTTTTTCATTTTTTTTAATTAAAAAAATACTTTTTCGGTGTCCTCTCTCTTTTGAAAGTTTAAATTGCACCAAAACCTTACTCTTTGTAGGCAAAGCCTTGCTTTGATTTATTCTGGCTTCTTACATATGGATTTCTTTCACTATCAACTCCTTCGGAGGCTGGCTTATATTTCTTAAGCTCTAAATTTCATAGCTGGAGAAGCCCAACAAAAACCTCTATCACTGCAGGCTTCCCAGAGGTCCCATTGTTTTCAAGGTGCTATTTAGTTATTTAATTTGTCAATTACAGTTTGCCTTCAGTATTATTCGGCATTGGTTTCAGAAGAACGGCAGCATGGTTAGAAAACCGTGTACTTTGCAGAGCGCTCTCCCGACTGTTTCAAGTCCCCACTGGCCCCACACATAGTTGTCATGATATTATTGACTCTATTCCCTGTGCTGTAATCTACGTCTCTGTGGTTGTTCTGTAACTACCAATTTGTTCGGCTTAGCTTAATCCCTTTACTTTTCTTCACCCAGCCTCCCAATCCCTGTCCCCTCTGACTCTTAGCAATATATATATTTTTAATGATACATCGCCTCAGGCAAGAGAAACAAACAAACAAACAAACAAAAATTAGCACATGGGACTGTATCAAACTAGATGTTCTTGCACAGCAGAGGAAACCATCCACAAAACCAAAAGACAACCGACTGAATGGGAGGACATATTTACCAATGATAATCTGCTATGGGGTTACTATCTAACATTGGTAAAGAACTCAGACAACTTACCACCAGAAGAACAAACAACCCAATTAAAAAATGGGCAGAAGACCTGGCCAGACACTTGAAGATGCCTTTTAAAGCAATCTTCCTGACCCGTGCTAGGAAGCCGGGTGAAGCCTATGGTTCTCCCTAAAAGGTGGCTGTGCTTCAGGTTAAAGAGGCAAAGTAGCCCTAGGAAGTTTGGCTCAGTGGACTGAAGGGTCCCAGGTTCAATTCCAGTCAAGCGCACATGCCTGCATTGTGGGCTTGATCCCGAGTGTGGGATGTGCAGAAGGCAGCCACCAATCAATGATTCTCTCACATCAATTATTTTCTATCTCTCTCTCTCCCCCTCTCTTCCTCTCTAAAATATAAATAAATAAATAAACAAATAAATAAATAAATAAAAGCAAGATGTGAAGCAGAGAGAATGCATAGCTTATGGGATGAAAAATCTTCAGGCAGATTTATAACTAGTCTACAGACTTTTACAAAAGGGATTCTTATATTGGGACCTACCAAGGGATCCATGAGTAGGTGTCAGGGTGTTGACAAACTTAGGGGGGAAAATTACTTCTTTATATTTCCCATGCTTTAGTTGAAATGTATTGTTTCCATTAATTATAAGTATGGACAAAGAGCCATGGTTATATGAGTACTCTGTCACACATTGTACTGTAGTTATTGCAGATATCTCAAAATGCCCTTTATCTTCTTTCATTATTTTGAAAGTATGGTAAATATTAGATCCATCACTAGATCTGATTCAAGCTTTAATGAAGGAGCACATATTTCACTTTAACAGAGCAATTTTCACCCAGTGTGCTACAAGAATTTTTAAAACATGCAATACCTGACTATTTAGTCAGGGACACCAAATTTTTTCCTCTCTAGATGGTTAAGTAATAATAATTAAAAAAAAGACAATAGCCAACACAATGATAGCCCTCTAGTGTGAATGTGCTGTCTTGAACCACAAATATATAGGTCATATAATAGAATTGCATCTTATTAGTCATATCACATAGAAAGGTGGCATCTGATTAATTTATTCTTGGTAGCAGAAATCCTTATATACAAGTATAGGCACATGATTCTTTAAAAAGTCACTTTGGAGCAAAAAGGGCAGGCAATTACTACTACTATTATTTTTGTAAATAAATTGAAATTATACCTATTATTTGTCAGATTGGCCAAAAATCTATTTTTTAGTGTACCGCACAATTTTAGTTATTAGTTTATGGGTGCCATGAGATGAACAAGGTTGAAAGGCACTGCTTTAATGCAATCAAGCTGTAACCATTTCAATATAATAATCCTATGCATATTATTAAATGCAGTTAAAATCATTCTGAGAAGTAATCAGTGGACTTTACCAGACTGTCCAATGAGTCGATAGAACAATAAAGGTTGGCAATCTTGTTCTGGAGATTAAATTATTTTTCCAAACTAGGTATTTATTGGTCCTTGATTTAAAGGAAGGAGAGGAGTGTAGAAGAATCAGAGAGAGGAGAGTGTGGAGTGTGTCTTGGGCTCAGCAGAGTTCCTTCTTGCTTCTGTTGGATCTGTGTCCAGTTCGAAACATCTAACTAGCCCTCACAAAATGTAGAGAGAAAGGAAAAAGCCCACACTAGGCAGAGCATGTAGGGAAAATATCAAAGCAAAACAATACGTGAACAAGTCCACTGAAAGTCCTACAGCACAAAGGGTTTCTTATCATTTCCCCTTGCTTTTTTTTTGTATATATATATATATATATATATATATATATATATATATATTCTGAAGCTAATCCCCAAACTCCTTTTTTAAAAAGCATTTTTAGATTCTAGAATATACTTATCCCTTATGCTACTTGGCATGAGCACTGAAGGCAAAGCTGCTGTGCCATTGGCTGAACCCTTTTATGGAACCTCGGTGCTTACAGCGTCCTCCTGCCTGACCCTTTACTGATAGCGCAGCAGTAACAGAAAACCAGCTTGCTCTGAGGGCTAGTTAGTATTATCTGTGAGGGAAGTTGGTTTCCCTGCAAGACCTAGATCAGAAAGACCTATATCAGAAAGAGGGGTGTAAACTATAGCCATTGGGTGGGCTAAATGAAGCGAGTCTCATGAGACATGATGTTTCCCCAGAGATTCTGTTATGATGTTCTCATCAGAATAATACTGAGAAGAGGAGGCCTTGTTAGAAGAAAATTATTGTTTGCTTCTGTGAAACCTTCTGGTTCTGCAAGGTGGTGGGAAGCAGAAAGGAAGGAAGGAGGAAAGTGGGTAGCAAATGTGGACAGTGAAGTGCATGGAGACTGGGAGACAGGAACAGACTTTGTAGTCAAACGGAGCTAAGTTCAAATCCCAGCTCTTAACTTTCCTGGCTGTGTGATCTTGGGCATGTTACTTAACTTTCCTGAGCTTCCCTTCTACATCTGTAAAACATATGCAATTACAGTAGCAACCTATAGAGTTAGTGTGAGAATTGGATGATATCTGATGCATGAGACCACATCCAGTGCCTGGAGTCAGGTAATAAGAATTTAATAGATAATAGCTCCTGTAGGGGTGGTGCTAATACTAGGCACATGTCAGCGGGTGGAAGAGACAAGCATATAAGCAGCTGCTGTTTTGCCCCATCTGCTGGGATTGCCTCTATAATCAACCAGCCGATCCTGTTCCACTGGGAAGGGGGTGTCCTCTACATTGGGCTGCCGGCAGCCTGGTTTCTTCCTTTACTCTTAATGATCTTAGTTGCTTTATTGAATAACTGGCATGTCTCAGTTTTTCTAACTAAAAAATAGGGTCTTAATGATAGTTAATATCTACCTATCTCAAAAGCCAGATTACCCAGTGTGTACGTGAAGTCATGGTATTTCTCAAGTTCAAGATTGTGACTCCACTGCTCTTGTAATGAGGGTGTGAGCACTGAGGTAAATGTATATATAGATGCATATCTGTACCTGGGTTGTTTTTCTTTTCCTATGTAGTACTACCTGGTTAATGTTTTAAATTGGATAATCATTTAACTGATAAATAAGATAATTCACATAAAATTCTTTGTAAACAGTGAAGCCTTATTAAAAGCCAAGGCTTTACTATTATTGTTGTTGTTGTTCAAAATAAAAATAATGTGTTCATGGGTAAATTTCCCCCACCACTCACACTCCCTGGAATCCTGTTATCCCCCTAGAAGGGAAATCCCTCAGAGGCTCTGGAATCTCTGACATTTAACCCTGGGTGATCACTAAGGAACAAGAACTTCCTGAATGATTTTGAATCTCACCTTTTTCTTCTGTGAGATAAGAATATCCTGGGCTTGACTCATGGTCAGGCTTTTAAGTAATCATTCTCAGAGAATGATGCTAAAAAGTGATTAATCAAGAGTATGGCAGCTGAACATTTGAGTAGACCCTGCAAATACTCCTTGCTTCTTCCAATAATTGATGATATACATCTCATCCTATATAATAAAGAGGTAATATGCAAATTGACTGTCATGCCATGCCCTCACCCAAGATGGCCACCCCTATGTGGTCACAGGATGGCTGCCACAAATGGCTGGTAGGTGAGGGCAGTTGTGGGTGATCAGGCCAGCAGGGTAAGGCAGTTCGGGATGACTGAGCTGTCAGGGCAAGGTAGTTGGGGGCAATCGGGCCAGCAGGGGAGCAGTTAGGCATTGATCAGACTGGCAGGGGAGTGGTTAAGGGGTGATCAAACGGGCAGGTAGAAGCATTTAGGGACAATCAGGCAGGCAGGCAGGCAAGCGATTGGGAGCCATCAGTCTCAGATTGTGAGAGGGATATCCAACTGCCAGTTTAGGCCCAATTGCTTGAGGAATCACAGATTGGAGAGGGTGCAGGCTGGGCTGAGTGGTAATCCCCTTCAGTACATGAATTTCATGCACCAGGCCTCTAGTTTATAAAATAAAACCTTTAAGATATTTTTATTACTTACTAAGGACCTGTTAAAAATCCAGAGACTGGAGACCTCATAATGGTCTCCAGCCCTCTGACTGTTAAGACTGGACTGTTTGGGCCTGGACTAAGTTGGAAATGAAGCCTGTTTGTCCTCTAATTACCTGTGTGTCTATTTAAATCAATAAATACATATATTTTGCTCAGCTTATTATTTTCAAACTCTAGTGTAAGCTGTTCTTTAGTTGTTAGAAGAGTTGAATAACAAAGAGCAGAGCTCATCTGCTCTTGGACAGACATTCATCTGGTTTGACTATGGAGATAGAAATGAAACATAAGCTTGCCATAGGATTTTGTACCATTCTGACTGGGTTAGAGCCTGGAAGGAAAACAAAGGGAATTAAGAGAGAATTCTTCCTTTAGGAATCCAATGATCAACCTTTGTCCAAAAGGCTGTTCGTATCTCATCACAGCAGTGAGAAGAAACCAACTGGCTACTGAGTAGGCAGTTTTCACCTGCCTGTATCAGAACTGGTATCCAAAGTGGCAGCAGATTATATGTACCCATTCCCACAGATTATTCACCCAGTTCCAGTTTCATGATGGCCATTACTAATACTACTGGACCAGTTTGCATTGATGATTCCTGATGCAAAGCGATGTTGTGCCTATTTCAAAAATAGCTCTGAGTGATAACTTACTGGCAGAGTAGCTCCTGAGAAATCACAAAGCACAAACCACAAATCTTTACCAAAATGGTTGGCAATATCCAGGCTTGGTTCGAAAATGGTGCTTTGAGGGAGCCTCATTTCTTGTGCTTGGCCAAGCACTCAGAGATGCTGAATTATAATTTGCTGCATTTAGATCCAAGATTTGGCTATACATTTAGGTTAGTTTTTTTTTCTTTTGCAAAATTGGCAGCGATTGATGTCTAGCTCTTTTTAGTGCCCAAGTTTGATCTTTTCCCTCTCGTTAATGTGGAGAGAACTAAAGCCTTCTGTTCTGACCAAACAACCACAACCCAAATAGGCAAAGGTACTAGGAAAATATCAGGGCAAGTGAAATGAGGAGTGCCATTTATTGCGGCCACGCTAAGGCATAGAGCTTAAAAGTATGCTGGGATATGCCTGAGAGATTTCTTAGAAGGCCTGATGGCACTTCTACTATGAGGCTCTATAGTAGAGGCTGCTTACTAGAACATTAAGTCAGGAAAAAAAGGTTATGCTCTCCTATTATTTATGCCTTTGTATACCATATTGGTAGCAGTGTCTTAATGTTTCCCTTGGGATCCATTCCTTCCGTGATTTCAGTTCCTGGGGTTTGAATGGGACTGACTCACTCTCTCCCTACCTGCCCTAGCTCCATTCCTGACCAATCAGGGCTACTAGTTAGATCAATTGTAACCTACCTTCAATCAAAGAGAGTCCCAGGAATTTTGCTAGAGATTTTAGAAAAGGGGTGCTGTCCTTCTTCTAGGGTGGTATAGGTGGAATGCAATCCTAATACTCTGGAGACCATCTTTCTCACCACATGGAGGGAGCTTGTCTGATAATGAAGCCAATCAAGAGGGAAGCTGAACTGAGAGATAGTGAGTGGTCTACTCCTGATAACACCATTTGAATCATGTTACATGAGGATCTATAGCCAGCTTTGCCTAAAGCCAGAAGGTGTAATTCATTAGTTTATTTCTTTTGCACAGGCCATTTTGTGTTAGGTTTACAATACTTACAATGGTAAGTGACCTGAATAATATGCTATCTTTTATAGAGCCCATACATCAGTCAGCTGTTGCCACAATAATGCTGCATAACAAAATACTAAAAAAAAGCCAGAGGTTTCCAACAATAACCATTTCTTATGTATTTTGGTGAGGTAGCTGGATTGGGTTATTTTAAACTGGTTTCAAATGATCTTGCTTTCAAGCTTACCTTATCCTCTTTGGACTAGTGATTTTTGGGGACATATTGCTTTTTTCATGATTCTGAGAGGAATGAAATACAGCAATCCCAACCACATAAGCAGAGTTCAAACATTTGTTTATGACATGTTCATTCACATCACATTGGCCAAAAGAACTTGGTCAAGTCCAACATCAAAGGAGTGGAAAGGTACCTTCCATGGAGGTAGGGAAAAAGGAGTGACTTTTGGTAAACAATAACCTAATCTACCACAGTTTGAATTTAAATAAAAAGAAATAAGGACTACTTATTATAAAATATTTTTTCTAAATATAAAGGGCAATAAAGATAGCTATAAACAATGTGAAATATTTTAAACAAGTTAATATAACAAATTACAACTAATTTTCCAGCAATGATAGCTGTGTATTCCTGAAAGTTTCAAGCTTCTGATTTGTTTCTAATATGAATGATTATTATTAGTTTTGAAATATTATTAGTAAATATTAGTTTTGAAATAAGTAGAATATCATATAGGCACCTCCCTCTCATAAAGAGATTATTTCAGTCATGTATAGCACTTATAACTATTAATTGAAATAGGCATAAAATGAGAATTTAATTTTTAAATTCTGACATCAGAAGACATACAAATACTGTGAACACCACACCGTGTACAATTAAAGGAGAACAGCTGAATGTTATGGAACAGACCCTGCTTCTCTCTTCAGGCCTCTCTCCAGGCCTGATCGCAGCTCCTTAGCAGTCAGTGCTCAGTCACCACGTCTGCTGCCATAGCAGTCAGTGCTGGGTCGCCACGGCAACCCAGCGCTGACTGCAGGACTGACTTTTGTTTGGTCGAACCTCCAGTCATGACAGACCCAGGGTTCTTATCTATTAGGACTAGAGGCCCAGTGCACAGAATTTATGCACTGGAGGGAGGTCCCTCAGCTGGCCTGCACCTTCTCTCAGTCCAGGAGCCCTCAGGGGATGTCCAGCTGACAGCTTAGGCCCACTCCCTGTCTCTACCACTGTTGCTGCTTTTGCCAGCCATGAGCCCAGCTTCTGACTGAGTGGTGCTCCCCCTGTGGGAACACACTGACCACCAGGGGCAGCTTCCTCATTGAGCAACCTTAGCATATCATTAGCATATTACGCTTTGATTGGTTGAATGGCCAACTGCACCACCAGACACTTAGTATATTAGGCTTTTTAAAAAAAAATATAGAATATGAATGAAATAATATGGTTCTTGTTCTATTTTGTCAGACTTATTTCACTTAGCATGCTACTCTTAAGATTCATCCATGTCATTGCAAATGGCAGTATGAAATCACTTTTGACCTTCAGCTTTAAAAAAAAAATAATAAATACATGTTTATTTATTTCAGAAAGGAAGGGACAGGGAGCTAGAGATATAAACATCAGTGATGAGAGAGAATTATCAGTTGGTTGTCTCCTGCATGCCTGCTATGGGGGATCAAGCCCCAAACCTGGCCATGTGCCCTAGCCAGGCATGGAATAACCACTGAGGATCACTGACTAGACTGATACTTAGCTTTTGAGGTTTTTTAGATTTTGGTACTTTTCTAACCATTTGGGAAAAAAGTTAAGGGAGACACTGTCCTTGGTTTTGTGTGAGTTTCAACAGTTGGTATCCAGGCTGCCCAAATGCAGAAAAAGTTGTTGAAAATGCATAAACAATGAGTTTCAAATTCTACTTGAATTCACACATCTAGATGCAAGGTTTTATAGTTAAAATCTTTGGGTGGAAAGCATGTTGTTGTTTTTTTAACATTTACTTTGAATTGAGGTAACATTGGACTGAAGGATGAATATAAAGTAGCTGGAAGCAGTAATATAGTCTACTCCTACGCAGGAAAGTGAAGTGTGAAAAATATCTTCTCAGAATTTGTCATGGCTCTGTTGTACTATATAACAGTGTATGAGTGATAATGTGGATGGTGGCCATGATAACATCTATACTACAGTTAATACATGAATATGATTCTGCTTATAAGGCACTTTTCAAACCAAGTAAGCACAACTTGAAAATAATTGCATGGGAGGAGTGATTCCAGACACGCGGAGGCACGATTCTTGATTCTAATTTGAGTGTGGAGACAATTAGATTTGAAGCTGGGCTGAGAAGGGGACAGAAATCTTGATATATTTTTACAAATCTCTTTCTCCTCTTCTATTTTTAGGATGGGAGGGTTCACTGCTGGGTGAAGACACTGAGCAAACACACAGGGTTGGGAAACAATAAAAAGCCCAGAAAACTGAGTCAGGCACCTCTCTCTGGCAAACCCTGAGCGAATGCATGGGTGTCCTGAATGGCAGTGAGGTGATCTGTTAGAACATGAAATAAGAGAAATTCTGAAGTCACGGCGTTGCCCAGAGAATATTTTGCCTTCCACTTCTAAAGATTAACTCTGAGGACCCAGCCTGAAAGCTGAGAAATCTGCTCAGAAAGAGAAGGCGGTTCAGAACCTCAGCTCTTTGGGGTTTCATAAGCAGTGACATGACTCAGCCATGCTGTTATTTTTGAGAGTAGAGCAACTCACTTAACTCTTTATTCTCTCCTTTTTTTCTTTTTGTTGGGTCAAATGAACAGCTTTCAAATTGTGAGCTTTGACACTCTTGCAGTCCTGAAGGACCTCAGAAGATCTCAAGGGTCCCTATAGAGGTGGCAGACAAGTAGGTCAAGAGAAAAGGATTCTGTTCCCTTCACCCCCTTTGTGTATAATTTTTTCATCTTTGTAATTAAAAAAAAGTATATTTAATTGATTTTAGAGAGGAAGGGGGAGGGAGATAGAAACATCAATGATAGAGAATCACTGATCATCTGCCTAGTGTACTCCCCACAGTGGGATCAAGCTGGCAGCCCCAGCATGTGCCTTGACTGGAAATTGAACCGTGACCTGGTTCATAGATCAATGCTCAATCACCGAGCCACACTGGCTGGACTCACCTTTTGACTTTTGGTGCATGAATAAAGATGCCTGAATACCAACTTCTGACTTAACCTTTTTGGAAGCCAGTGTACTGTGTAGTCCCACCATCCTGGTGATCTTGAGCACCAGAACCAGGTCAAGAATTTATTCATTCTCAGAAGAAAAAGTTCAGTGTAAGGAGTTTCTAGGGATAAAGGAACAAAAAATTTGATCCCTGCCCTCAAGGATTTTATGGTCGAATGAAGAGAGAGGCAGTCAAACCCATCATTGTGCTACAATAAGGCCCTTGATTAAATGGAGATCTATGCCAAGAATAGAGAGAACATAGGGGGTGGATTGCTCAAGTGCAGCTGAGAGACTGAGAGGAAACTTCAAAGGGAAGGAGGCCTCTGAGCTAGGACTTGGCAGCTCAAGGAAGAGTTGTACAGCAGGTGTGTATGATTTAAAAGTATAATTCAGATTTGTCATTCCTCTGCTTAACTATTCCCAAGTGCTTCCCACTGTACCTAGAATAAAATCCAAACCCTTTAGTATGCTTACAAGGTCATTATGATGTGGTCTTTGCCTTCCTCAGACATCTACTCCTCATCTCCCCAATGGTCATTATCCTCTTATCTCCATTCCTCAACACTCCCTACTCCATGCTAATTCTCACCTGTGGCTTTTACCTTTGCTGTTCCCTCTGGCCAAAATACTTTTCCTTCAGAATCTTCTATAATGACTCCTCCTCATTGCTCTGGTTGGTGTCAGAATAATCTCCCCCCCGCCACTCCCCCCCCGGGGGGACAGTAAGTCTAACATTAGGTTTAAAATATTCAATAAACCATGTTGTAGACAGATGTGCTATCATCCAGGCCTTGTTGTCCCATTTGCATAGCACAGGCAGAGGAAGTTTGGCATAATTCTTAAGGGCCTTAGGATTCTCATAATGGTAAATGAGCATTGTCTTCTACTTAAAGTCTCCAGCTGCATTAGCCCTATCAACACAGTTAGCCTGTCCTTTGAAGCCTTGAAGCCAGGCACTGATTTCTCCCCCCTAGGTACAAAAGTTCTGCATGCCATCTTATTTAAATATAAGGCTGTTTCTACATTGGAAATTTATTGTTTAATGCTATCACCTTCTTTTATTACCTTAGCTGGGTCTTCTAGGGAACTTGTCGCAGCTTGTACATCAGCACTTGCTTCACCTTGCACTTTTTCATTATGGAGATGAATCAATCTTTGTTAACTTCAAATGTGTCTTCTTTAGCTTCCTTACCTCTCTCAGTCTTCAAAGAATTGCAGAGGGTTAGGGCCTTCCCCCTGGATGAGGCTTTGCTTTATGTGAATGTTGTGGCTGGTTAGATCTTCTAAAACTTTCTCCATATAGCAATAGGCTATTTCACTTTCTTTTTTTTTAAAAAAATGTTTTTTATTGATTTCAGAGAGAGGAAGGGAAAGGGAAAGAGAGATGGAAACATCAATGATGAAAGAGTATCATCAATCAGTTGCCTGTTGCATGCTCCCGGTTGAGGACCAAGCCCAAAACTCGGGCATGTGCTCTCTCTGGGAATTGAACCATGATATCCTGGTTCATGGGTAGATGCTCAACCACAGAGCCAACGTGGCCAGGCTATTTCACTATGTAATCATTCATGTGTTCACTGTAGTAGCACTTATAATTTCCTTTAAGAATTATTTATTTTATTTTATTTTTTATTTTTTGGATTCACAACTTGTCTGTTTGTTGTAAGAGGCATACTTTTTTGGCCTATCTTTGGCTTTCAGTATGCCTTCCTCACTAAGCATAATCATTTATAGCTTTTGATTTAAAGACACATGGTACTTTTTTGTTTTTGTTCTTGTTTTTCTGTAACACTTAGAAGCCATTATAGTAAGGTGACCTGATGTCCCACTTTTGGCGGGACAGTCCCGATTTTTAACAATTTGTTACGCGTCCCATGGTGTTTTAAAAAAGTCCTGATTTTTGGAAAGAATCTTTTGGACTTTTTTTTTAAAATGCCACAGGACGCGGGACAAATTGTTAAAAATTGGGACTGTCCTGCCAAAAGCGGGATGTCTGGTCACCTTACATTATGGGGTCAATTTGTGTAATTGCATGATCTTTGTGTCCCAGGGAATAGAGAGGTCTTAGGGAGGGAGAGAGAGTAGGGAAATGGCTGGTGGGTAGAGCAGTCAACACACACAACATTTTATAAATTAAGTTTGCTATGTTTTATGGGTGTGGTTATTGGTATCCCAAAACAATAACAATAGCAACGTCAAAGAAAACTGATCACAGCTTATTCTAACAAATATAATAATGAGGAAAAAGTTTGAATATTGTGAGGATTGCCAAAATGTGATATAGAGACATGAACGGATACATTTTTCTCAGTGCAGGGGTGCCACAAACCTTTGATTTATAAAAAAATTCAGTATCACTCTAATGGTTTGGCTAGGTGGATAGAACATCAGCCTGCAGACTGAAAGATCCCAGGTTCGATTCTGGTCAAGGGCATGTACCTTGGTTGTGGGCATATTCCCAGTAGGGAGTGTGCAGGAGGCAGCTGATTGATGTTTCTCTCTTGTCAATATTTCTAACTCTATCCCTCTCCCTTCCTCTCTGTAAAAAATCAATAAAATATATTTTTAAAAAATGCAATATCTGAAAAGCACAATAAAATGAGACATGCCTATGTTACCAAGATGATTATCTTAATAGGAAGTTTTATTGTGGAAACCCAGAGTCAGGAAGGATATTATTCTACTTTTCATAATTTTACACTGCCAAGTGCAAACTTTGGGCATCTTTGGCATGTTTTTCCCTCATATCATCCCCCTCATTTGTCAACAAGTTTCTCTACAGCATTGCACTGTTGTCAGTTCCTGTTGATAGCCAGACCTGCTAGTGTTCGTGCCCATAACATAATTGAACTATAGAGTCTATCTCCCCTTTCTTATCTTCTTCACTAGAGAGAATTCCAATCTGTCTTCCTATTAAGTGTGTAAAGTACTGCAGAAAGGGGTGAAATTATCCTCAGCACCATGAAATATTTCAGGGCATGGGGGAAGTCCAAATGTACACTGGACAGGTATGGACTTAGGGCTTGACTCAAAGCCAATAGTCAAACTGCTTTTCTTTTTTCTTTTATAAGGTCCTTTAAGGGAAGGTGCTGTTCTCCTTTAAGATGACCTTTGCAGCAAATGACAGCAAAGGTAAATCCTGTCCAAGGGAATTTAGACTATGAGAGATTCATAAGAGAGAATATAGCCATAATGAGTAATTACCCTGGCGGTGCAGGAGTAGGAAGATCATTCCATGGGAATATTACCTTGTCTATAAAGACAGGAATGAATGTTCACTGTGGTAACCTGGCAACCACAGAGATCAAACGAGGATAAAACACAGACTAGTCACAGTAGCAGGGGGTGTTGTACACTTAGACACACTTGGAAGTTTTTCCAGGCTTTCTCACCTTCTTTGGAGATGCCCCAAGGCCATGGCTGAGGGGACAGCCCCATGTGGACATGTTCATATCAGATGGAAAACTTTAATTGGACCAAATAGGAACTTTAATCCAAGCTGAGCCAATCATATCCTCTCTCAGATTTGAACTAATCTGCATACAGACTACAAACAGTGAGTATTAGATGCTGTGATGTGCCATCCAAAACCACGGGGCTTTTCTATTGTGGAGCACTGTAACAGAAGCACCAGGCATCTGATGCCCCTATAAGTGCTCTTGGTCAGTCAGTGACTTATAGGAGTTGGCAGATAGACAACCCAGCTTTTTTATTCCTTGTCTGGGGCAAATCTGCAGGTCATGTTTCCTAACAAGATTAAGTTCTAGTTGCCCACAGTGACAATTGGCTTAGTACACATTTTATCGGTCACCTCTCCTTTCCTGCCCTACTTCCCTCCATCCTTATCAATATTTCCTGGAATCACCTCTCAAATAAAATATACCGTCTCAGAGTCTACTTCTGAGGAATTTCACATAGGTGAAACTTATCTACTGATGCCCTTTTCTGTTTCTCCTACTGTGTTTGGTCTTCATTTTTGTTTCTTATGATGTATTTCCTGTTGACAGTGAGGTGTGGGTGCATTTGAATACAAATATTTTGGGTTCCTTGGAGTTTGTAGGTTCTTAGT
Source organism: Vespertilio murinus (assembly GCA_963924515.1). Taxonomy (NCBI): domain Eukaryota; kingdom Metazoa; phylum Chordata; class Mammalia; order Chiroptera; family Vespertilionidae; genus Vespertilio; species Vespertilio murinus. Next base: position 63,876,322 of record OZ004709.1, read on the forward strand.
ATCACACACATGGAATTGGTTGTGCTTTTTCGGCTGGTCTCTTGAGGTTAGTGGATTTGTTGGTCGCACACGCACAGTTTTGGAGAAGCACTGGACAATCCTGCCTATGCACAAGACACATACATGCATTCTTGAAAACCTGCAAGGATATTTGCTAAGACCTCAGCCAGAAACATCTCAAGGAGACGGGGAGTGAAGAACAGGAGCCTTTTGTGTCACAACTGATCTGTGGGCATGTTTGCAAAATTGTCTGCTATCTAGCTAAGCTTCTCCTCAAACAAATAATTGCTTCTCCACAATGAGTGGGATAAACATTTTCCCATTGGAAATGTTTGCAGGTGAAACAAACAAGCCTTGGGAGGGAATATTCAACCTTGGAGATTGTTTGCTGAATGTTTGGGAAGCATTTGCTATTGTAGGCAAATTCTGTCTCTGACCTGGATTGTTGATTCTTGTGAGCAAATAAGGGAGGAACAGGGGTTTTTATATTAAACCAAAGACACGAAAGGGGAGATAGTTAGTCTACTGAGTATTGCACGCATTTAATGGATTTCTTCAAAGTTAATCACTTAACTCTGGGGTGAAATGGTTTTTGGTGTGTTTTTGTTTGATGATTTGTTTTTTAAATAAATTCCATATTTGCAGGTTGTTGTGAAACCTTCTGATTTTGCCTATTATTATACAGTGGAATTTATTAATGAAAAGTGTTTTCATTTGACAAAAAAAATTAGATTTAATTCTTAGGATAGGAGTAAAAAACCTTAAAGTACATCACGGCCTGTTCTTTGTTTAAAATTCAGTCCAGTGAGGAATCTAAAGGTCATCACTGCTTAGGCTAAATGCATTAATCAGAAATTGGGGGCCATTCCTCGAGACACATCACTGTCATCTGTTGTAGTAAAAACATAAACCAATGATGACTATGCTATGGATGGCGCCCTCTATGGTTGTGCAGGTCATATCTTGCACAGTCATACCCAGTGGCCCTGCGGGGGATATTGCCAGGATGAATCAAATCACCTGGTAGAGCTGACATTAAAAAAAAAAAAAGCCATGATTATAAGACTGTCTATTGATAGGCAGTTTGAATTGGGAGAATTTGATTTCTCCACTGATTCAGGCTATAGGTAACTTGATTTCATTTGGGGGAAGAGCGTACCAATTATTTGAGGTGAATTGCTCACACTTTTTCCATATTCAAATATTGACATGTATAAAAACTACTGTGGGGGAGCAAAGGGTTCCTGGGGGTTGGGGTGGGGTCGTCTTTGTTAGTGCCCCTGCAGAACCCTTGGGTGGCGCTGGGCAACGTCTGCATTAATATTATATAAACTATGGTGTCAGGGGCAGGATGGGAAGCCTCCAGGAAGACAGGCTCTGCTAACCATTTCTTTTTTTCCCTTTTGCCCAAAACTGAGCTGTAGGTAAATGTGCAGATCTGAATATGGAGCCTGGTTTAATTGGGCAGAACTTTCAGGAAGCCAAGTAACAAATGACAACTTAATTAAACATAATTAAAACATTTTAGACTTCTTGAGGCCTCTTTCAACAAGGCTATGATTGCAGCCTGTGGAGGGAGGGAGCATAAGGAAAAGAGAGGCAAGGTGCTTTCATTTTCCTTTCTCTTACTTTTTGGTCTCAGCTCTTTTTTTTTTTTTTCTCTCTCTTCACTATTAGAAATGCAGCTGGATCCTATTTATAATCCATTTTCACATTTGTTTGAATTAAAATCCCAGATTGTTGTGCTTTCAAGGTTGAATGTGCACGGCAGCCAACATTTACCCAACCATTTCAGGAGTTACTGGGTAACTGGGCTCCAGGAAGGGAAACTACGCCACACGTTGGAGCCACAAGGAGGAGAGAGAAAACAGACCCAAACCCAAAGCCTCTGACATCACTGTTGTTTGGAGAGAGATTGTTCTGCTCAGAACATGTGCTGCCTACTTAAGACTCTAATTATTCTAAATTACTTAAATTGGCCCTAATACCTGTGTTTTATTATTTGATATTAAGGAACAAACCATTTTAAAAAGAAATTCATAATGCAATCAAAATATTGGCAACCAAGTCTCTCCGTAGAAAGCTTGGGCTTGGAAATACCTATGCTCACTACTCTGCCACCTGAATTCTAATCTGAGAGCTGCCGTGTGCTCTCCCCAAGTCTTTTCCAGTATCCTGTTTATGTCTAAATCCAATAGTCCAGCCATGCCAGCTTGTTACCACATGGAAAACTCCATTGCTCAGAGAGAGTCATGAATCCCTATATTCTTTATGCTTTAAGATCCACCATGACATCTCAAAGTAATTGCCAGGTAAACCTACCAGATGGTTTTGGGGGGATAAGGAATTGACTAATAATTTCCATTAGCATAATATTGTTATTATAAAGATTTAACGACCTCACTGATGTGGTGTCCTGTCCTGGTGGAAAGTTTATGAGCCAGAAATAAAATAATACTTACGAGTACTCGTGAAGCCATTTTAGAATAGTACTAAAGAGGTTATAGAGATCTCAGGTCTCTTCAGCTCCAAATGGAAATCTCTTTTTTAAAAAAAAAAAAGTTTTTATTGATCTTCAGAGAGAGAGAGGAAATGAGGATAGAGAGATAAAAACACCAATGAAAGAGAAGCATCATCTATTGCTACCCCTTGCAAGCCCCCTACTGGGGATCAAGCCCAAATACCAAGCACGTGGCCTGACTGGGAATTGAACTGGCAACTTCTTGGTTCATGGGACCATGCCCAACCACTGAGCCTCACTAGCTGGGCCAAATAGAAATATTATTTGAGCTGAGCTAAGTGATTTTGGAAGGGGCATGGTAGATGCAAGGCTGCCTGAAGTGAGAGTTTATGTACAGTCCCAGCTCTGCTGCTACAATTTCAAGTTAGAGTCAGGCCTCTAATCTGGCCTGGTTTCAGTTATGGCTTAACTTTTCACTGGCTGGAGGACCTAAAGCAAGTTACTGAAGCTCTCGGTGTTCCAGTTTTTTTCATCTGCAAAATGAATGCAATAACAGTACCCCAATGAATAAGGGATGAGATAACATCCCTTATTAATTAAGTGCTTAGAACAATGCCAGAGACATAGTAAACAGCTAATATAATCAATTGTTCTTATTATTATTAGGATTATAAGGTTTTAAGCAAGTCATCTGTCTGAGCTGGACTTTACAGTCACATGGTTAACCTTACTCTGGAATTCTGTGACTCTCTTAGAATCCTGATATACTAAAAGATCACATTATTTTTTAATGTATTTTTTTTATTTTTGATAGTATTACAGATATCTCCCAATTCCCCCTCCCCCTTCCTCCTCTTCCCTCCAGCCAGGTCTTCACTACCCCATTGCCTATTTTATTTTGAAATCTGAGTGTGAATTTTGTTCTTGCAGACCCATCACCAGCTTTTGGGGATGAGGTGTACTGTACAACAGTTGTTAACTATTAGAACAAGGTTCAGAAGAAGGGGCGGTGAGAGGAAGAGGCCCCTCTGGGGATTGTGGGGTCTTTGCTTGCTTGTGAGGTTGCTAGGTCTCCCCTGTCTGGGGGTCATGGAGAGGAGATAAAAGCTTATTAGTTTTCATAGGAGATTAAAAATGGATTGTGTAGGTTGGTTATCTTTATTAATTTTAAATAATGTTATTTTTTAATTATGGGTTACATATAACATTATATTAGTTTCAGGTGTACATAGTAATTAAACATTTATATAACGTGTGAGTTAATCACTCCAATAAGCTAGCACCCACCTGGCACCATACATAGTTATTACAATATTATTGACTATATTCCCTATGCTGTACTTTACCTCTTCATGACTATGTTTATGACTGGCAATTTGTACTTCTTGATCCATTGGTCTCTTTCACTCACCCCTCAAGCCTACCTCCCATCTGGCATAGGTTGTTATCTTTAGTCATCAGATAAAAGAACACATTCTTGCGCTAACCGGTTTGGCTCAGTGGATAGAGCGTTGGCCTGTGTCCTGAAAGGTCCCAGATTCAAATCCAGTCCAGAGCATGTACTTACTTGGGGACACAACCACAGTAGGAGATGTGCAGGTGGCAGCTGATCTATGTTTCTAACTCTCTATCCCTGTCTCTTTCTCTATGTAAAAAAAACCACAATAAAATATATATTAAAAAAAAAAGAACACGTTCTTCTCTTCTGACAGGAAGCAGTAGCATGCATTTAGCTCTTTGTCTATAGAAAAGGGAGGGTTTTTGGAAACACACAGAAATGAATCGTATGGCTGCTACTCTTGAGCTGGACAACTGACTTTTGAGCCCTGCCAGTTACCTTTGTCTTGTAGTACTAGTAACATATGCCCCTTGTTTTTACAAGGATTATTTTGGTTTCTAGTTGTCTGACCATAATCAATCAATGTAGTTGATTATACCCTGGAGATACAATTGAACAATTTATTAGGCATTGACTCTTTTGCCCTCTACCAACAGAGCAATTGTTCTTTTTTCCATTAAAAAAGAGAATGTGCCTTTTTGCCTTCAATACACAGGTTCTCCGCCTTGTTATCTGTGGTTAACCCTGGTGAAGAGCACAAATGTTCTTGTGCTTTCCTGTGGGGTGTCCATTTGAGGAAAACATTGAACTTTGAACTTTATGCTGGTAGGATGGATGGAGCCAAACTCCTTCAGCAACAGTCTCTTATTTTGAGGCAAAGACATAGTTGATATCATTGTTCTCAGTCAAAAATGTCCTTCTCTTGCCCTGTGGCTTAAGAACTTCCCTCCATAAACCCAAATTTCCAGGGAAAAACACATTAATAAATGAAGGCAAGGGTCATTACAATTTCTTTTAAGCATATGGCCTGATTTACTTAAAGAGCAATGTTGACTTTTAAAATTTTTATTTGTAAGCCATGTGTAATTAATGTGTATAACTTATATATCTTTTAACCAGCTAACTTAGTTTTGTTAACATTTCTGTTTTTAGCTACAAGTTCAGGACTCAAGAATCTCCTGTTTTGAGTCACCATCAGCATTTTAGTATTTTCAGTTAGACCAGGTGGTTTCTTTTGGGTTAAATACTTAGCTCCATGATATGGAGCAATTCATTTCCTAATCAAACAAGTTAAATACAAAAGACAAAATGAAGATAAATTCCTCAATGGACCAAGATAAGCTGGCTGGGTAAGTGGAAAGATAATTAGTCAGTCTTAAGCCAGCTCTGATTCTTCCAGGTTTTGTTTTTGTAGCACTTGGTGACGGACTCATTGATTCTGAAGTAGAGATTTCCATGTTTTTCTCCCACCTGGGACATTTCAGTAACCAGGTCAGTGGTAGCTATAAATGCCCCCCACCAACTAAATAATGTTTTCATTGTGTACATGCCCCTGGGTATGTTGTGAGGCAGGACAAGATGTATAGAAATGATGGCCTTCAAGATAAGCAGACTGGGGTTCTCTTTGTGAGAAAACACAAATAACATGAAGGGGTTCTTATTGAAATGATTATTGGGAAGTAGATGTAATACTGATGTTCTCCAGTATGTTTGGCATGAAAGATAAACAGCATTTCTTATATTATCTCTTGTAATTTTTTATACTTGTTCTTAGTTTTAAAAAGAAAAGCAATTATAACAAAATTCAGATATCAGTTACCACATTACAAGCTAACAGTAGATGTGTGTATATATACAACTATATGTACATATGTAATGTGTGTATATACACATAATGTATATACTAGCATATGATGCTATATATATAAATACTATTATATATTATATATGTGTGTATGTATATGTGTGTGTATATATATATATGTGTATGTATATATAACACACAAACTGACATAACATCCAGTATTGATGAAAATTGGCTAACAGAAGCTATCGTTTCCTATATTTTGAGAAAGTCTATCTTGGAAATGGACATATCAAAAGCCTCAATCCCCATACCGTTAAGACTTTATCTAAGGAAATAGTAAATAATTGGCAGAAACAAAATTTACCACTATATTTATTTAATACTTCTTTACATATTCAGCATAAATATATTGAGCATCCACTATGTTCATGGAGTGATCTTAATATACAGAGTCCCAGATCTCAGAAGGTATCATATTTATAGGAAGGAAAAATTCAAATAAGAAACTGTGAAAATATTGAATAAAATTCAGTTGGTTTATTACATTGTATAATATCTATGGAAATATTGCCATTTAAAATAATTTTATATATAAATTAAAAATATATTCATCACTTTCTTGTGACTTATACAAAATTATTTGCATATTGTGACAATTCTGATAAAATTAGTATGTCTGCTAATACGTTTTACTATTATGTTGATTCCAGGGTTTGATTTAGAGAAAATATAAGATGAACATTGAATCTTTTCTGATACCAGAAAGTTAGGAAGTACTGGGGGAAAAAATGCTGGAAGCATGTAAAAAAGATACAGGATCTACCTTGTAGGAGCTTTTGGCCAAAACTGGAACTACTTTGAGCCAAAACATGATAGTATTTAATTATAATTCATTGACTAAAAGAAATAGCCATACATTGTACACAACCAGCAGAGGAGGGCAGTTTGGGGTGATCAAGCAGACAGAGGCAGTTAGGGCCATCAGGTTGGCAGGGAAGGGCAGTTGGGAGTGAGATCAGGCCAGGAGGGGAGGGCAGTTGGAGGTGATAAGGCTGGCAGGGGAGGACCATTGGGGGCGAGTCAGGCTGGCAGGGAAGGGCAGTTAGGAACAATAAGGCAGGTAGGCAGATGCAGTTAGGGACGATCAGGCAGCCAGTATAGTGGTTAGGGGTAATCAGGCAGGCAGGCAGAGGGGTTGGAGGCATGGGAAAACTACTGCCCGCTGTTCTATACGGCCCATGAGGAGCCGAAAGAGTGGGCCATACCCTTTTATGTAATGATGTTCACTTTGAATTTATATTAGTTCACACAAACACCCCATCCGTGCTTTTGTTCTGGCCCTCCGGTCCAGTTTAAGAACCCACTGTGGCCCTCGAGTCAAAAAGTTTGCCCACCCCTGGGTTAGGGGCAATCAGGCAGGCAGGCAGAAGCAGTTAGGGGCAATCAGGCAGGCAGGCAGAGGCAGCTAGGGGTGATCAGGCAGGCAGGCAGGTGAGCAGTTAGGAGCCAATTGTCCCAGATTGTGAGAGGGATGTCTGACTGCCAGTTTTAAACTGACAGACATCCAGGGTCCCTGATTGGAGAGGGTGCAGGCTGGGCTGAGGGAATCCCCTTTCCCCATATAGAAATTTTATGCACCAAAACACTAGTTATATATAATGAGGTAAGTCATTAAGATTTGAGAAAGCTGCATGTGGGGTATATAAGAACTATGCTATTTTTATAACTATTTATGAGCCTAAAATTATTTCAAAATAATAAGTTGAAAACCACTCCTAAATTAATCAGACCATCAGAAGTTGGATTCTTAGAATAGGGTTAAAAAATTCAAGAAAGGAATTATTGAAGGGAAAGAATAATATAAAACCAGAAAGACTGTATTGATGGTATTTTTAAAAGATAGATAAATTAAACAATTTTTTCAAATCACAAGAGGAAATAACTGATATATTTAAGTTTAAATGGGTGGAGAATGAGAGAGCAAGAGAAAACACTAGAACACAAAGTTCTCAAGTTGAAAAGATATTAAAAATAGGTGTGTGACCAATTTGAAGGATTTTATCTTGAAAGATATAATTTGGCCTGGCAAATTGGCTTCTGTATTTTCCAAAATGCTGTCTTGTCATCTCTCTTATTGAAGTGGACATAAAGCTAAATGTTTGATAAAATTCTCAAACAGCTGCTGGATCCAGGCAAGCACATGCTACTCTGAAGATGTCAGAGTTTGGGCTTCATGCATAATAGTAGGCCATGAATGCTCACCTTTAACTCTAGGGCTGTAATTAGATCACGAAGTTCATTTTTATTGTCTAAATTTCTTTCATTCCTCTGTTGCTGACCAATTGTGTGGGTCAAGCAGGTTTTTACCACACTTTGCAAGTTCATCACTTTTAATTCTGTTCCTACCACGCTAGATTAAATTTAAGGGTCACTCAAGTCAGAAGTCACTGGCCTTTGCCCTCTTAATGGTTCTCACCATTAATACTTGACCCTAAAAGCTATGTAGACAATAAACCATATTTATAGGTGTGGAGGGAAGGGAAAAGCAGAAACAAAGTGGGCCGAGTGGTTATTTATTTTGCCATGCTCTTCAGCGATCAGGAATGTTCACACAGTCTTACACTTCGGTTGATGAACTTGGACTGGCTGCTTTGTAGTGTCAGAGCAGAATTTGAGGAGGGGATTACATTTGAGGGGAACACTCAAAATGACACCCTAGCGGCTAGCCTGTCTCAATCCCTCGGGAGTTGCTGGTGCTTTATCTCCATTATGCTCTTACTTGAGATCTCTCCTCTCTCTCTTTCTGACTTTTCTTTTCTTTGCATATGAAATAAGAAAATAGGGGACATATATCACTTTTAGGGTTATCCCAGAAAGAACAAACTAGTCAATCAGTTTCTTTTCCAATATGAAAATTGTGAAAAATCTGAGAAAATTATTTAGGAATTCCTTGAAATGTCTGCTCTGTTATTATTCTGTCAGATGGAAGAGGAGAAATTGAAAAGTCTTTGTGAATTAAAATCTCCAGTACCCTGTTACCATAAACTTTGGATGTTTTTCTCCTCTCATTTTCTAGAGAGTTCTCTTTCTTAGAATTTGGGCAACAAGACTTGATTTTGTTTTCTTCTTTTACTTTCTTTTCTTTACTTCTGAACATATGTAGTTTTCAGGACATTCTGTAATTTGCATGATGGAGTAAAGGCCGTTCACTATTTTCTCGGTGAGCACAGAACCTGGGCTGGGCAAGGGGATTCATTTCATGGGAACAGAACTTGCAGGGCATTCGGGCTGCCCTTCCATTCTTAGATTTACAGGAAACGTGGCTTTCAGTGGCCCATGTGTGTGCGCACATGTAGTCATGAAATAACGCCTTAGTAAGGGTTGCCTAAAAGTGCACATGCAAACATTGCAAAAAAAAAGGACAACATTCATTAATAATTCACACACTGGAGCATCCTAGTCCCCAACCATTATAACCTTTGAGGAGTGACTAGACAAAAATCTTTTTCCTTACCCTGGAATAATTATTTTGGCACTATACAAGCTATCCGAAAGAATGTATGGTGATTAAGGCAAAGAATTTCTCTTGGTCACAGATTGACGAAGAGTCCTGGGCTTATAAAATACTCTATTTCCTCCATTAATTGTGTCCGTGTGGAGCTGTAACCAGGTAGCTGAAACAAATAAAACTTAAGTAATATTGTTTCCTTTAAAAATATTTCACTTAATTTGTGGAAGAGATTTGAACTCATTAAACACGCACAGCCCCCAGCGCACCCCCAAGAGAGTACCTCCACCTCCTTCCCCAGCTCTGCCCTCCTTCTGAAACATTCCAGCAATGCCTTTAGCAACACCATCACGGCTTCCCAGCAAGGGAGACTCCTGGAGCTACCCTCTAATTTGGGAGTGTAGGTGGGGAGGAAAGCAGAATGTACAAAGTTAGCCTGGGGGCCTGCCTGTAAACCTGCCTTCTTCTCCCTGGATTCTTACCATAGCGTATTGTGATCATTTTCATCTCTACATATCTCTGAATCCTTTGGCGAAAACTCCTAATGAATGCTTTGAGGAGGATTCTTTGTATGAAAGGATGCATTGGTTTTAGGAGAGGGTATGTGTTCTCTGCACACTAAAGCAGGCGGCCAGTGGGCCAGCACAGAAAAGCTTCAGAGCAAGGAGGAAAACAACTGGAGAGAGCGAGGAGCATATGTGTTTGCGTGTGAGCGGAGGGCTTGGACATCGCCTTGTGCTGGTTTATGGCCTCTGTTTACTCCCTAGAGGGGAAAACAGGCCAGAGTTAACAGAGAGAAGCCAACCCCCTCAAATCACTGACACCCACTAGTAAAGCAAAGCTTTCTATCTACGTCTTCCTTTTTCTTTCCCATTCTGTGAGAGAAGCCACAGACATAAATAATGACGCTTTGCCTTATTGTGGATACAAAACAAACTGTGAGTGGAAGCAGTGCTTGGGCTAGATTTAATTAAGTTATTTTCTCACATTGCTGCCTACATGGTGCAGCCAAACGAAGTCAAGAGATGTGCAGTAACGTAGGGCCTTTGGGCAGCGCTATTTAGACAAAACAAGGTAATAAACCTAAAAATGAGTGGAATTGCCTTTGGGTCTTATAAATTCCAGTTGCAGATTGCTGAACAATCTATTTCTTAAGGATCAATATGCATATTTTCGGCCCCTCAAGATATTGGCACAGCGATGGATTAATTCGTCTTTTCCTTTCATTGTATGGTGGCTATATGAGACATTCCCCATTTATTCTTCTTGTCTTGAGATCAATATTAAGATTTTTGTCCCCAAACACCTTCTGCAAGAGTCAGGGCTTTGAGTTTAATGAGTCAGGCTTTTCCTGTTAGGCCAAGTGAGATTTTAGTTTCATCTGTCACCACTAGAAAGTGTAAAGCTATGACACGCCCCTTTAGGTTTAGCTCTTCAAATGTAAGGATACATGGAACATAAGAAAGGGTATTAACCTTCAATGCGATTCATTTATAAATTTTTAAAAATATTTCTCTTTCTCTTTTTGTCTGTTGTCTCTCTCTTCCTCCAATGTAATATACTGTGAGAGAAGAACACAGCTATGAATGTATTCTACACATTGCATACTGAATGAATACATTTTTATGGTGTAATTTTCCCTCTTCACAGTACAATTATAATTTAAATGAGCAGAAAACAAGCAAGTAGACCATGTGACATAAATCAAGATTTAATTTATCAGTGAAGAGCTGACTTCTCAACTGGAAGTGTCTCAGCTATATATATGACTGGGATAAGGAAATTACCAAATTATAAATTAATTGTTTTGATTATTTCAAATGAATCTTTAAAAAAAGTATTCACCATTAATTTTTCTTAAATTTTTTATCGTGATAAAATATACATAATATTAAATTTACCATTTTAACAATTTTAAGTGCACAATTTAGTAGCATTAAAGCACATTAATTTTTAATTATCCATTGAAAAATAACTCCTTATATCTCATTGCCCCCTGCAACCAGCATTCTATTTTTTCTTTCTATGAATTTTCTCATGATAGATTCCTCACTCATATAAGTGAGATCATATAATAACTGTCCTTTTATGTCTGGCTTATTTCACTTGTCATAATATTTCCAAGGTTAATCCATGTTGTACCATGTATTGGAACTTCATTTCTTTCTATAACTAAATATATTTCATTGCTTATAAATATAAAACATATTTTAATTCATTCATCTATTGATGCCATTTGGGTTGTTTTTTCCTTTTGGCTGCTGTAGATAATGCTGATATGAACATCAATGTACATGTATCTGTTTGAGTCCCTACTTAGAATATTTTTGGGTATATCCCTAAAAGTGAAATTGCTGTATCATATGCTAATTCTGCTTAACTCTGACAAATTACCAAACTGGTTTCCACAGAAGCTATACCAATTTACATTTCCACCAGCAGTGCACAGTGCTCCAGTTTCTTCACATCCTTGCCAACATATCATCTTCTGTTCATGTTTTTATAATAGCTATGCTAATGGGTGTGAAATAGTGTTTCATTATAGTTTTGATTTGTGTTTCCCAGTGACAAGAGATGTTGAGCATCTTTTCATGTGCTTATTGACCATGTGGATATTATCTTTGGAGAAATGTTATTCAGACCCTTTGCCCATTTTTTAATTGGGTGGTTTCTTTGTTCATTTGCTTTTTGACATATATGAGGTCCCCCCCTCTAATATATTTTTATTAATTTAAAAGAGGAAATGAAGGAAGGGGGAGAGAAACATAGAAACATCAATGATGGGAGAGAATAATTGATCAGCTGCCCTCTGCACACCCCACTCTGGGGATCAAGCTCATGCCTGGGCATGTGCCCTGACTGGGAATCGAACTATGACCTCAGAGACCACAGGTTGCTGCTCAACCACTGAGTCACTCCCACCAGGCCCTGAGTTCTTTATACTAAACGTACATCCTGACCATTGATTTTTTTTTTTTTTAGTCAGAAGTTTTCATCCTACATCTAAATGAATTTCCTTAAAGAAATTATTTGCTATGCTATTAGATTGTTCATATATACATGTGTGTAAATATTTTGTTTATATAAAATATAATACATGCATAAAATATACATGTGTAAATACACACACACACACACACACACACACACACACACACATATATATATATATACATAAATATGTATAATTACAAAATTGTGTGCAGTTTTAAGCTTGGATAATTGCAAACTTAAATAACATTTGGATATTTAATTATTTAAATTTTTAATACTTGTTTATTTTTATGACTTTTAGAACATTAATTTAAATTTTTGTTTGTTTGTTTCATTTTACCATCCTCAATTAGGGGGACTAGCACTAAAGTACATAAACAACAAAAAGAAAAATGCCCTTTTGTTATTTTTGTTATTTTATTCTTGTCCATTTCCAATTTGTTCCAAAGTGAAAAGAGCAGTAATTTGTACTAACATTAATGCAAATGGAACTCTGTAGTTTATCTCTTTATCTCTGGAAGTGGCCTGCCTGGGTCGGAATGACACTGCCACTTACTGGCTATGTGTGATTTTGGCTTGTTTAACCTCTCTAAAGCTGACCTTCTTTATCTGAAAATGAGGATAATAATAGATAATAATAGGCTATTGTGAGGATTCAGTGAATAAACCTAGTGAAGTGATCTGTATAGTTCTTAGCTCCTAAGAAGAACCCAGTGGTGTTGAAGAATAAGCTGATTTGATAAGGAAGTTCACAACCCTCAGGGGTAATTTCCTAGACTTGAAGATGAAAGGCATAACTTGGATTTTACCAATGTATTCCTGGGTGATCATCAGACCCCTCAGAGGTCAGGAAAATGGTAAGCAATTTCCTTAGTTTGAGAACCCTGGAAAAGATACATTTTAAAATGTAAGTACATTTTAAAAAATGAAGTAATGCCAATTCAGGGTCATAGAAGCTTTGGGGTGTATAAATATTTGTGATTAACAAATTAACATATACATGGGCATGCACACGATGGCTATATGACTTCGCTTAGCGATTACTTCAAAGTCTACATTTAAAGGCTTTTCTGAAGGGTAAGCCTAGGCCAAGGGCCTTGCTGAAAGCTTCTCTTGCCTTCTACCACCATTCCATGGTAATCTCTGGTAATCATACAAAAACAAAAGATCGCCCTGACCGGTTTTGCTCAGTGGATAGTGTCAGCATGCGAACTCAAGGGTCCCAGGTTTGATTCCAGTCAAGGGCATATACCTTGTTTGCGGGCACATACCCAGTTGGGGGTGTGCAGGAGGCAGCTGATTGATGTTTCTCTCTCATCGATGTCTCTAACTCTCTCTTTCTCTCTCTCTCTCTCTCTCTCTCTCTCTCTCTCTCTCTCTCTCTTCCTCTCTGTAAAAAAAAAATCAATAAAAGATATTTTAAAAAATAAAAAATAAAAGATCATGGGGGCTGAAGACTCAAAGACACATGAATATTATGGAGTTCAGTGGATTTTACACTCTGATACCAAATTAGAAAACTGATGAAAGTGGATATTTGATGGTTCAGGTAAGCAGGATTGTAGAAACGGCCTGCTGCATGTGCCTCATCTATAGGAGGCTTCATAGAACAAGTGTGGAAACCATTGCTTTAGTCTGATTTTATTTCATAGATGTCCTCCTCCATCCCACACTTTAAACAATTGGAGATGGGAAAGAAGTAGGACAAAAATGTAGAAACTCCAAATTAAAGACAATCTACAACATGTCACCCTATAGAATAAATTGAAATTAACATTAAAAACCTAATCATGGAGAGTGGCCAGGTCTATTGTCTTATGTAAATTAATCGTAAAGGGTGTCAAACGTTAAATATGTCTGAAATACACAAACAGGTTTACATTACACAATTGTTTTAATTTCCCCCCCCATTTCCTTTTTCTTATCTTCTTAGTCTTTTTTTCCCCATTTCCTTTTCTCTCCTTTCTTCTTTTCTCTTTCTCCTCTTTCTATAGATATCCTTTCACAAACTATACATGTTGAGTTAGATTTTATTACCCTTAGCTAAAGGTGGTTGTAAGAATAAAGAACAATACACTTATTTTTATGCTATGTAACAGTATGTCCCATTTTAAGAAATTGTGCAGATGGAGTTATCATACCAGTGAAAAACTCCACAGGTTATGTTCTTCTTAAGCATTTATTCATTTTTGTATGATGAATGGATGTGAGAAGTCATCATTAGAGAACATAATAATCTCTGATGATGTATTTATGACATGGAACGATGTCATGTGATGAAGTGTTTACAACATGTAATGAGGTTGTGTAACAGTCTTTTTACAGCCTGTAATTACATTGACTAATTCCTTATAAAAATAACCAGCGATATGCTCTCCCTGTGCACGTGCTGATATCACAGAAGTTTAGCAACTGACACCTCTAAACAGCAGAATCGGGCAGCATGGATGACTCAATACTCTGCTTCCTATCCAAGGCATATAAAAGATCCTGATTGTTTAGTTAGTACACTCCATGAATTGCCGCTTATTGGAGGTGACTGAGATAACTAATATAATGCATACGTGTCAAATATCCTTACTGGTTGGAGAACGTGTGAGGCAGCTTTACACCTGAAATAACCTTTCTTCATATATCTTTTCTTTTGTTGTCGCCAAGGGAGAAGTATGCACACCTGCTCTCTGACATCCAGGGCAATGTTTGTACCTGACACCCCACTTCTGTCCTTTAATTATCTAGAATGTATTCCTTGTCTTATTTCAGTAATTAGTGAAGAATATGACTCAAATGCGGTTCCCCCACTGTTAAAATATAAAATTGAAAGCACCTTCCATATGAAGCCATGAATAATCTATATTATATGTGACTACGGAGGTGAATTAGGCAGCTGGGGAGAAGGAGCTGTTAAGAGGCTAAGAGGTTGAGGTGCAGAACCTGAAATGAGATCCCAAACCTCTTCCCAGGAAATGAGTTTCAAGATATAAGTAAAAAAAAAATACTGAATTCATCCTGCAGTTGTGTGAGAATATGGAGGAAAATATGGATGTAGGATGATGAATAAAGAGAAATATGATGTAGGAATGTCATCTACTGAACTTTCGCCAGAACATGAATGAGCAGTTGAAAGGGGTTTTAATCTGAGGAAAATTAATGACTTCTTAGACTAGGAGAAATATTAGTCTACATGCATTGAACAGAGGCAAAGCAGGCTTGTAATACTTAGTTTGTAAATATTTTAAAAAAGGGTGTTGTAGAGACTTACGTTAGAGTGAGTAAACTATACAAAATTAGTTGCAATTTCATCTTGTCAGAAAGAGCTTGCTTCTCTCCATAGTGAATTCAGACAGGATCTCAGCACCACACAGAATATAGCCAACCCCACATAATAAGACTAGATAATGTAACATTGACAAGAAGTGAATCTGACCAGGTGACAAAGTCATATTTTGCATTTACATAAATCTGTTTAATTTCCAAAACACTTTACATAACTCAATCGCTCTTCAGAATAGTCCAGTATATGGGCTGGAGGAAATGGGTTTGCTTCCTACTTTTGAAAGTTGGAAAGTAAAGACCCTGAGAAGTTAAATGATCATTGCTTCAAGGTCTTGGAATGAATGAATGGGGAGGTCATGGACTCTCTTTTCTCATCCAAAGCTATTCCTGAGGAAAATCACCCTTGCTTAACTCAGGTTTTGTGGACATATCAAATGGCCTGTGGCCAACCTAACCTACCAACTGGAGGTAGTTGACTCTACAGACATCTAAGTGCCACTTCATAGAATGTGATGGCTCTTGGGGCTTTTTTTGTTTGTTTGTTTTTTTCCAACTTGCTCTATGGACAAAACAGTTAGTGTGGAAACAAAACATCAGAACTGAAAGAGAAGACCATCCACCAAAATGGCATTGAAGCAGAGTACTAGGGTCAAGAGCCTGCTAGCTGTGCATGGTTCTACGGAACAGAAACATCTTAGCATCATCGCTTGACACTAGGTTTCTTGCCTTGGCCAGGAAAGAATGCCTTTCAACAATGCCAGAGATGTAATTGGTTATTAAGAGAGTGATTATCCTACTCCTCTGTGTCCTGCTGGTTTCCTTTGGCCCCAGACCTCCCAAGAACTTCAAAAAGAACTCCGCATGAAGAGGAGCATCTGGATTTGAACAGATAAATTGGATTTGAATTCTCCTAACAAGGTTCTGTCAATAATACATTAGGGCAATTTAGTTGAAATGTTCTGGCTATTATTCTGTCTGTTGTTGCCACGAAGGCTTTATTAAGTCATTTTATTCTGGTCAGTTCCAAGAAATGAGCAATAGAATTCACACAGAAGGGACCACAGAGTGATTACTGGTGGCTCAGTAACCCTGAGGCCCTGATACACTTCAGTCTGCATGTGCATACTACTCATTCCTGAGTTGTATACTTTATAATAATTACTGGAGGAATTTTGATGGCATCTTATTATAAGGTGGTCAATATCCGAGGTAGGGAAGGAAGGAATGCTAGTGCTTAGAATGCAGACTTAGATTGGCAGGGCTGCAATTCAGGTCACAAATACAGGACCAGCTATTTTTTAAATTTATTTTTTGCCGAGGGGAAACAGGGATTTTTGATTAGTTTCTTTTCTGCTGTTGAGAAGCAGCGAGGAGCAGTGAAATTTGCCAGAGAGACCAATTATCCAATTGGTAGGACAGATGTGATGAGACCTCATAAGGGAGAGAAATAGGCAATCTAAATAGAAATAACAGTATCTGTAGTAATCAGTGGAACTGAGGGGGGAAGATAGGTATGTTGACAAGCCACTTCCTGGAAAGTGATTTCTTTCCAGAAAGGTTTTTCCTGATTTTAAATGTTTCTGTTTTATTTTTCACGTGAATCTGAAGGAAAACTAATGGAACTTCCTTTTTCCCATTAATATTGGACTATAAGGAATTAAGAAATACAACTGACATTATCTTATTGTACACTCACATGTGTTGTTATCTTCTTTTCATTGATGAGTAAACTGAGGTTCTAAAAAGCTAGGTAGGAGGAGAGACAACAAGATGGCGGCAGAGGCAAAAGCCTAACTGCAGCCTCACTCAACAATTTCAAAAAATACAACTAAAATATAGAGTGGACACTATCCAGAACTACAGGAAAGTTGACTGACTGGGAATTCTACCACTAGAAGTAAAGAGAAAACCAGAAGGAAAACCAGAGGAGCTGTAAAAGCCTAAGGTACGGAGACACTGTGCACGCGGGGAGAGGACGGAGCCAGAGAGGAGGGGTGGCTGAATGCCTGACTGGCGTTCCCTAGTGGGAAGGAGATAAAAGCTCCGGACTGTGCTGAACCCCAACTCCGACTGCACTGAACCCCAGTTCTGGGCGAGACCCTGGGGTCTCAGGCTCACACAGAGGGAATCTGAGCTGTAAGGCAGAAGTTCAGGGGAGCAGCAAGAAAGGCAGAGCTCCGGAGTCGCGCACATTTGCGCGCAGAGGAGGGACTGTTCGCTGAGCTGCTGAATTGCCCCAGCGGGAAGAAGACAAAAGCTCAGGACTGTGCTGAGCCACAGTTCTGACTGCACTGAACCCCAGTCCTGGGTAAGACCCTCGGGCCCCAGCCTCATACAGAGGGAATCTGGGCTGTAAGGCGGAAGCTCAGGGGAGCGGTGAAAAGCAGAGCCCCTGAGTCGCGCACATTGCGCGCACAGAGGACAGACTGTTGTTTGGGCCGCGAGATAGCCCTAGCGGGAAGGAGACATAAGCTCCGGACTGTTCTTAACCCCACTTCCAACTGCTCTGAACCCTAGTTGTGGGCTTGTTGGGGGAGAGACTACACTGTCTGGTAGCGGGCGAAGCTCTAGGGCGCCTTTCCCTCAGAGGTGCTTGCAGCGAGTACCAAAGGACACTGAGGAACACTGAGACTCAGGAACCTCAGGGGCGGGGCTAACCTGAAGCCAAGGTTGTAGGCTCCACCCTGAAACTCTGCCCCATCCAAGCTGAACTCAGAGAGGCTTTAGCAGGTTTCCAAGTCTAGTGGAATAAGGTTGTCTCTTGGCACAGACACAGCTGATCCTCCCAACCTACCAACTCAGGGAAGCAGCGAAAATGCCGAAACAAGGAAACAGATCACAAACGAAAGAAATGGAGGACAAAAAGCGACTGGATACAGAGTTCAAAGCCACGCTTATAAGGTTGTTCAACAATCTCTTAGAAAAGGCGGATAAAATAAATGAGACCTATGAGGATATGAAAAGGGATCAACTAGAAATAAAGAATACATTCTCTGAAATAAAAAATATTATACAGAGTCCTAAAAACAGATTGGAAGATTGCAAGAATCAAGTCCAATATTTGGAACACAAAGAGCCAGAAGACACTCCTCCACAGAAGCAAGAAGACAAGAGAATCCAGAAAGTTGAAGATAATGTAAGAAACCTCTGGGACAACTTCAAGCGAACCAACATCAGAATTATGGGCATCCCAGAAGATGACAGAGAGCAAGATACCGAAAACATATTGAAAGAAATAGTGACAGAAAACTTCCCCCACCTGGTGAAAGAAATAGACTTACATGTCCAGGAAGCACACAGAACCCCAAACAAAAGGAATCCAAAGAGGACCACACCAAGACACATCATAATTAAAATTCCAAGAGCTAAAGACAAAGAGAGAATATTAAAAGCAGCAAGACAAAAGCAGGTAGTTACCTATAAAGAGGCACCCATACGACTGTCAGCTGATTTCTCAACAGAAACCATGCAGGCCAGATGGGAATGGCAAGAAATATTCAAGGTGATGAATAACAAGAACCTACAGCCAAAAATACTCTACCCAGCAAAGCTATCACTCAGAATCGAAGGTCAGATAAAGAGCTTCACAAATAAATTTAAGCTAAAGGAATTCATCACTGCCAAGCCAGAAGTATATGAATTGCTAAAAGGGGTTCTTTAGGAAGAGGAAGAAAATAAAGATAAAAATTATGAACAAACAGGTAACTATCAACAAGTGAGTCCAAAAACCAAGGGAAGTAAAAATCATGATGAACAATATTAACTGGTGAATATAATAGAATCAGAGGTATGGAAGGGGAGTGGACTGATGATTCTCGGGGAAATGGGGAGGGGAGCGGGGCGGGAAGAGACTGAACATAAACTGCACCTATGGATGAGGACAATGGGGGGTGGGGAAAGGGCAGAGAATTGAATGGAAACTTGGTGTAGGGGAGAAATTGGGGGGGGGATGAGGAACATTTGTAATAATATGAACAAT
Organism: Vespertilio murinus; assembly: GCA_963924515.1. Classification (NCBI taxonomy): domain Eukaryota; kingdom Metazoa; phylum Chordata; class Mammalia; order Chiroptera; family Vespertilionidae; genus Vespertilio; species Vespertilio murinus. The sequence continues at coordinate 63,895,686 of OZ004709.1, forward strand.
AAAGATTTAGTTTAAAATAAATAAATAAATTATAAAAACTAAAAAAATAAAAATAAAAAATAAAAAGCTAGGTAACTTCCTTAAACATTATTGTATGCTTTTGCGCTTTGCTATACCTCCTTGCATGCATGTAATACATACTCTACACCTTATGTTCTCTTTTTACTTATTTCACTTTATTTTAAGTCTTTATTGTTGAAGCCACACCTTATCTTCTGTTCTAACTTGCTCGCCCTTATTCCCTATTACTCACCTTGATGAAAAGGGCATGTTTTAGAAACAGGTAAAAGCAACATTGTTTTAGCAGAAAGTCTGAGGGACTGAAGAAGTAATGCTACATTCAGTTATTTTAACTAAATCTTGAATTGATGACCTGTGCAACCGCATGAAGATATTTCTTTTGCAAAGGATTTCAAAATTTAAAATCATAACTTTTGACCTTCCACATCTAGGTATCTAGAACAGTTTGGAGGGTTTTCCCTTTTTGCTTTTGTTTGTCATGCAACCAATAAAATTGACTTCCCTTGTGTTTTATTTCAAAAAAATAATCAGAGGAAGAAGGAAATTATTTGTGTTTCCGATAACTTGGATTAAACCTGCAACAATGGTGGTGAGGGAAAGGAGTCTCCCAGGACCTTGTTTGTCAGCCTTATTGCCCCGCCTCAGGGCATGGCCTCTGGATGTGACCTGCTGGAGATGGGGTCAGGAGCAGAGACAGGCCAGAGGGCAGAGAAATCACACACCGGCCCAGACCCAGGACGTGGAGTGAAATGAAGCTTTCTAAGTCCAAGGGTCTGGCATTTTACCTGTCACTGAGCCTCAGGGAATTGCCACAAAGAAAATGAGAATTGCATCAGGTAAAACTTAAGTTTATTTAATTAAAAGGTGTAAAATATAAAAGAGGCCAGAATCCAGAGTTCTAAGTAGCAACAAGTGTATAATTTGATTTTTCTTTTTAGTTTAAAATATTCAGGTACTATATGTTAAGTTTAATGCTTATTTGAATGAATAGTGTAAAGTGTTATCATATTTAGTGTCCAGAAGTCTGCAAAAATAGCCAAAATGTCATCAAGATTCTTATGAGAGGGTTGTGGCAAACTTAACTTGGAATGACTCCTTATTTATCACTTCTGAAGAACTAGATTCTAATCAGGCAGGCATAACCCCAATAGAAAGAAATGCATACCACTGGAGCATGAAAAGGATAATTTTTGTGTGTTTTCCCAGGCTGTATTGCAATAATTAGATTTACCATAATCAATAAAATGTGTGAGCCAAGTTTATTGAAGTGTCAATTTCCTATTGCATAATTTCCCCTGGGAACTTTAATTTTTAATTCAAAAAAGAAAAGTGGGAGATATGTTGTACAGACGCCAGTGAACATGCGAGGTTCAAGAAAGCGCAAGATTCCTTATAGACATCAAAGTGGGGCCCAGAACAACCCCCTTGTCACTCCTTCCCACATCCCTTGGCTCACCATTAGTTTTCCAGGAGAATAAGATCTTGAAATGGCCAAGATACAGATCTCCTTGCCTAGATTGCAGAAAGATGTATTGGACAGTACGATTCGATGATTTTTACTTCATCTCCAGCAGTCAAGAGCACTTAGGCGTGGGGTATTATGGTTGGCTTACAGCATTTGAACTATAAAAGGAAGTGAGTGCATGAGCTTGGCTATGGACATACTTTTCAACTATACATACCAGTATTTGGAATGAAATGTGAGTCCTCGTGGACTTAGAAAATAAGGCTGGAAGCCCCACTAATGAAGATGAAGACATTCATTGGCAGCATGCAGATTTTTCTGTAATGGTTATATGATGTATCAGTCAGATTGACTGCAAAAATACCTCTGATTATCCACCCTTCCCTATATCTAAGCCCTTTGGAATATGTATTTGTAGCTCTGCCCATCATGAGAGGAGTCTATTTCCCCACCCCTTGAGTATAGATTGACTTCGTGACTTAATTTTGCCCCTTAAAATGCAGTGAGAGTGATCATATTCGAACTGCAATTGGCATAGGCCTTGAGCACTTTCACAAAGTAAAGTATTACAGTGCAGTATTCACCGGGTTTAAGGGCCAGGGAGAATCTTAGAGATGGCAAACTAGAGCTATGATGACATTGCCTCAGGGCACATGGAGTCCTGTCTTTAAGAACCACATGTACCTTTTCCCACATGCTTGCTTCCTGTGCTGAGGTCACTCAGTTCCTGTATCATTAGAGCTGGAGGAGATAATAAAGGCGATCTAATCTATTCCAACACCATCATTTTACAGATGAGGAAAGAGATGAAGAACATGTATAAAGTTTACTTAAGTTCACGTGGAAAGTGTTGTTTTGTTTTGGCTGTGCTGGTGCACGAGCACATTGCACATGTGTGTGCGTAAGAGTGACATGAAGTAGGAGATGTTGCTAGATTAAAAAAGATGAAAACAAAACCCTGACTTTCTATCCTAGGTTTGTGGAACATCAGGTGTTATCTGGAATGCCGAGTCATAGATAATGAGTCCAACTTCTTCCTTTCGCAAAAGATGGAACTGAAGAGTGATTCCCAAGGCCATTCTGGTCACACAGGCTCATCATACTCCTCGGAAGGAGAGTCCAGCCAGAGATTGCTCATTCACAGAGGATACCAGAGTCCAGTGGTTCTGATTTCCGATCACTTCCACTGTGATAAGTTATTCTTTGTTTCCACTCATTTCCTCTTCCATGAGGAACAGGATCAACTGCTTGCTGATCACTATGGGGACCGCCCTTCAGGTTAATCAAACTTTTCAATTTCCTTTCAATGTTCCTGTCTCCAATCCAGAAAGGACAAGCTCTTTGTGCCATTTTTTCTTCTTTAAAGTCAAATTCTTGGTAGCATCTCTCTAATGTTGATCTGGGTGGGAATCTGCAAGAATTAGATAATAATCTGACTTATACCAAGTACACTCAAAATACTATTTCATAATTCCCACATGCACTTTCTTTTTTTTAAATTTAAATTCCTTGTTGTTTAAAGTATTACATGTTTCCTTTGTCTCCTATTGATCTTTCCCTGGCAGTTCCTACCCCCTAGTTCATGCCCTCAACCCCCTATTGTCTGTGTCCAAATGAACTTTTTGATACGCTATTTCTTTTCAAAGAACAGAAATATGGCTAATATACATCTACATAGACCAGTGGTCGGGAAACTCATTAGTCAACAGAGCCAAATATCAACAGTACAATGATTGAAATCTCTTTTGAGAGCCAAATTTTTTAAACTTAAGCTTCTTCTAATGCCACTTCTTCAAAATAGACTCACACAGGCCTTGGTATTTTGTGGAAGAGCCACACTCAAGGGGCCAAAGAGCCACATGTGGCTCTCGAGCTGTGGTTTGCTGACCACTGACATAGACCATCAGGGAGATTTGTGTCTAGGAATAATTTCTTCCTCTGTTCTTTTCAACTATTTCTTTTTCCCACCACTATACATTTTATTTACTGTTAAAATTAAAATTTGAGCTTTTGATGCTACCATTAATTCAAACTCAATTTGAAAGTGGTTTTAAGTTTAATTCCTTGTGTAGATAACATTTTACCCACAGCAGATAATTATAAACAGAGCAATTACCACCATAATAAATATATTGATTTTTTTTTTCATGTTCTGGAACAAAGATGTGCATAATTTTTGCTGAGCTATAATCATGCTTTCATTTAAAAACCTTACACAGGGAGGGGTGTTTCCCCATGATAGTGGTTGGGAAATGGAGATCTCAAGCCAGTTTCACTGGGTTCCCAATCTTCTCTTGTGAAGGCCAAGTGAGGCTTTTCCTTCCACATTCTCGCTCTCACTGTAGAGGCTCCAGGCTCTAATGTTGGATAAAGGCCAGGAGGCATGCTGGCCACCGTGAAGGAAGGTCCTAATTTGGCATCCAGGAAGAGTTCAGCAAGATGAGGTGCTGGGGAGAGGGCCGCTCAGAATTTTGCTGGAGTACAGAGTGAGGATCTTTAAACATGGAGTTAGCTCTCCCGTAGATCCTGGAGTCTTGAGCAAATGCTCTCCAGCTGATGCTTTATTTTATGATAGAAGAAATATTTCTTAACAATATGCACAAATGAGAGGCAGAATCAGAATGTAAGTTAGTAATAGTGGATAAAGTAAAATAAAGGAATTAATAAAAATTCATTGATATGTGTAAAACACAGATCCAAGAATGAGTCTAATTTTTAAAAAATGTTGCAATTTTCCCTATTGTAAAACAATTGATTGAAAAAAGAAGAGTGTTTTTTTTGTTTTTTGTTTTTTTTTTCTGGTCAGTGTGGCTAAGTGGTTGAGCATTGGCCATAAAGCAACAGGTCATGGTTCAGTTTCTGGTCAGGGCACCTGCCCAGGTTGCAAGCTTAATTCCCAGTGGGGGGCATGCAGGAGGCAGCCAATTAATGATTATCATCCTGGGTGTTTCTATCTCTCTATCCCTTTCACTTCCTCTCTTTCTAAAGACCAATAAAGACATATTTAAAATTAAAAGGAGTACTTCTCCCTGTTAAATATCCAAAAATAATTATCTCAGGAGCCCTAAAAAAATCAAAATGCCCAATATTAGGAAAAGCAGACCCTGGTTTCCCAAAGTGTGTTTCTTGTACCAACGACAATGAACTCACCTTGGAGCTTGTTAAAGATGCAGAATCTCAGGCTTCATGTACACGCGTTAACCGTGAGATGCGCTGGACTGCAGCATCCTTAGATAGCCACATTTGTACCTGAGCTTTGAGTCTCTCAGCGTCTTTCCTTGCGATATGCTGACTGATCCTTGGTGAAACCACTTTATGAATTTTCTTGGTGTGGCTTAATCCACAGGTATATAAAATGGTCTGCCTATCCTTCAGACAGTCTCCACAAATACAGCTTCTTGCAGGCAGGACTTTGTATATTGAGCAACAGTGATTTTCCACAAAGACCTGGATTGTAGTTAAACTTTCTGGAGCCCTGAACTAATATGGAGCCTGATGGGAACATGTGTGTGTATGCAGAAAGGCTTTGAACCTCCAGCACGTGCTTTTCAAGCTCTGCATGGGGAACATGAGTAGTTCATAAAGTTAGTATAATGGGTCATAGCCAGAGGGAAAAATAAAACAAAATAGCTGAGCACAAAATGAAGGGATTAAATGAAGAAAAATAAAACATACTCATAGACAGAGACAATAGTATGGTGATTACTAGAGGGAAAGAGGGCCTGGGGAAATAGGGAGAGTACAGGGGGATAAATGGTGTCAGAAGACTTGACTTGGGGTGGTGAACACACAACCCAATATAAATGGTGCACTATAGAATTGTACCTCTGAAACCTATAAAATTTTATTAACCAATGTCACCCCAATAAATTCAATAAAAGATTAAAAAAAGAAATGGACTGGAATAGAAATTATAAGAGCAGCACTTATGGCTAGGGGAAGTTTGTCCAGTTAAACTTATGTTCTAATTGAACATATACACATATGTGTGTTCCAAGTCAAAGTAAAATGGAGGGTTTTCTTTTGTTTGGTTTTTTTTTTTTTGCATTAGCCACCCATCAAAAGTTTGAAAATCATTGCCTTAGAATATACCTTTGAAAACACTCTATGGAGAAACTCATACGGGAGGTTCACTCGCTCTGAATTTCAAAAGAAAAAATATTTTAATTTTCAATAATTATAAACTATGTTTGATATTATAATTTTGAGATGAAAATCCATAATATAATGTGTTATGATTTCTACACCAAAAAAAATCATTCCTAATTTTTACATGAATTATAAAAAGAAATCCACCATTAACACAATGTTTCTGTAGGCACGCATGTGTATTTTTGGGAAATATGGAATTTGAGTGTGAAATAGAATTTTGGAAGTGTTGGGGCTTAGATTTGTTGAATTTAAATACCTATCAATTAGTTAGGCACTCATCTGATAAAAGTATCATGTCAAATTTATAGGAAGAATTAGATTTAAGAACTCTCCCCACAAAACTTCTTAGACATGAAATTTCTCCCACAAATCAACATTTTGTTAATTGAGTCTAAAAGGATTGGAAACATATTCATATGGCCTTGCCATATTTAATGGCAAAAGTATTTTGTTTTGTTTTTTAACTAAAATTTGTAGAGGATAGTGCAGAGAATTCCCTCTTACCTCAGTGAAGTTCTTCCTCATAAAAATAAGGTGGAATCAGCCTGGCCAGTGTTCTCAGTGGTTAGAGTGTAGGCCCATGCACCAAAGGGTCACAGGTGATTCCCTAGCACGTACCTGGGCTACCTGGCAGCAGGTTTGACCCCAGCTCCCAGTCAGGGCACATGTGGGAGACAACCAGTCAATGTAGCTCTCTCTCTCTCTACACACACATACACACACACACACACACACACACACACACACACACACATATATATACACATTCCCTATTTCCAATCTCTTTAAATATATTCCCTATTTCCAATCTCTTTAAAAATAAATGAAAAATATCATCAGATATGTATTAATAATAAAAATAAGAAGATAGAATAATTTATGCCTCCAGCTTTGAATTAATATACCAAAATGCCCTAAGATATGCAATTTATTAGGATTTTCATTCTGGCACTGACTGGTTTGGCTCAGTGGATAGAGCATAGGCCAGGTTCAGTTCTGGTCAAGGGCATGTACCTGGGTTGTGGGCACATCCCCAGTAGGAGATGTGCAGGAGGCAGCTGATCAATGTTTCTCTCTCATCCATGTTTCTAACTCTCTATTCCTCTCCCTTCCTCTCTGTAAAAAATCAATAAAATATGTTTTTTAAAAAATTTTCATTCTGTTCTATTTCAAAGAGCTATTTTACAAAAATATGTATTGCCAAGAACCAATATGATATCATGATTATAGCTAGGAGCTTGTGCATGAAAAGTTCTTTCTTAAAATAAAGAATAATGTATTAACAAAATCAGTCATCATGCTCTCAGTTACAAGAATTAAGATTCATTGATTGTTCTCTAAGCTAGAATAGTTCTAGTAGTTACTTTCTAAAAGCTCAATGCATTATTTTTAGAGAAAGTTTTATATTAATATGTTTGAATGCATTTCGCATATGTCAATATACATGTCCTAAAAAGATCTGTGCCTATGTTCAATTGGTTGAAAACAGTAAAGATGTTGTGTACCTTGATTTTTAACAGTTAATATCTCTATAACAGTTTTCAGAGGATCAATAAATAGTACAGTCAAGATGTTTTTGCATTATATGTATCAGGTTACATCAGGGAGATTTCTATGGAACATGAACATAAATGATATTAAAATGGTTTCATTAATATTGGCCGGTTAAGGAACTTTCCTTCTGACACATGAGCAGGAACAGTTTGGCTGAACTGTTAAATGATGCAGAAACACAACCAGTTAAGAAGAGGAACATTAAAACCACCTGATTTGGGGTTTACATGATGGAGAAAGCAAGAGAGCAAAAGTGTAACAGCACACCCCAAAATAGAGGAGATCGGCTGATTACCTGGTTGCTTTTTAAAATAATTTAAGCCACTTAATGAAACACAGAATTCAGAATGTTAGCATTTAGGCAAAGAACACACAAACACTCCTGTCCCTTGGCAGGGCAAAAACAGTTATGGTGCTCCACAGCTCTGAAGTCAGAGGCCTGAAATAGCCAGCTATAATCCTTTCTGGTGGATTTGCAAATAAATTATATTTACCATATTAGAAGAAAGATTGCCTTTCTGATTAGAAGTGAAAGGAGTGTTGTGCAATAAGTATGAAGAGTTTACTCTTGAAGATAAATGCCAGTTGTTTTTAAATGTAGGTTGTGTGTGTGTGTGTGTGTGTGTGTGTGTGTGTGTGTGTGTGTGTTTTATAAAGGACCACATACTTTTTCTGGGTTTCCCCTAAAAACAAGTTTAATTTTCTTAAGTGTCTAAGTTAAATTGGGATGCCTGTGCCTCATGGAGCTATGGAGACATAATTGTGCCTGGGCCACGATGGGTCATTTTCAGGTTTAAGTCTCCTTTGAATGTTTGGATGCATTGGTGATTATAATTGCTGCTCACAGCTGAAAGGTTGAAAAGTTCCAATGAACAATTCATTCATTGTCTTGTTCACATCTGGGTTAATGTTTCCTTCTTGGAGAACTCTGTACCACTCTGTTCTCTGCTTCTTGCCACAGATAGCAATGCCAATTTCCCTCTGTTTACTTGGAAGCTCTTGAGGCTGATGTATCGGTGCTAGCCACAAATTAATGGAATTCTTTCCAGCTGCAATGCTTTCAGATATTCAAACAATAAGCCAAAAACACTGAACTGTTTTGGCTATTTTTCTCTGAACTATGTGCCATTCTCAGAGATGATGTAAACACAATTACTAGTGGAAATGACCATAGCATTTAAAATATTTCAAAGAAACAGATAAAACTTATGGAAAGCCATGGTCTAAAATATTTTAATATGCTTTTAATGATTTTTAGAGTGAGAAGGAGGGAGGGAGAAAGGGAGGGAGGGAAGAGAGAGAGAGAGAGAGAGAGAGAGAGAGAGAGAGAGAGAGAGAGAGAGAACATCAATGTGAGAAAGAAACATCCATCTGTTGCCTCCTGTATGTTCCCTTACTGGGGATCAACCTTACTGGGGATAAAACCCACAACCTGGGTATGCGCCCTGACTGTGAATTGAACCGGTAACCTTTCAGTGCACGGAATGATGTTCAACCAACTGAGCCACACTGGCCAGGACCAAAAAAGACTTGTAATCTGAAGCCAGAGGGCATACCATCTCAGAAGAGGGAGAAGATTGGGTAAGAAAAAGTGCAAGTGTTTACACTAAACTGAACTATATAGAGGTCAAGCTCTGAAGCTGGGAACGCCATTTCCTTCTTGGATTTCTTTCTGTCCTGTGTTGTTGGTTAGCAGCATCGTTTCAGCTCTACTATGCGGTTAACCTTTGGAAAAGGACTCTGGCTGGAGGAAGTGCTTTGGCAGGAAACCAGTGTCTGTCTTGAATTGAGGCTGAGCCTGATGCCAGATAACCTGGTTAATTGGAGACCAGAACATCTGGTGAATCCAGTCCTTTTGTTCCAATGGAAAGGAATCAGAGAATGCATGGACAACTGAGGAAGTCTGGGTGTTACAAAAAGTTGGAAGAAGACGTGAACTGATAGGGCTGGTCTGATTAGACTCTTTGGAATGATGATTTTTTATTCTTTGGTCTTAAAATGTTCCCATTGATTTACCCTGTGCCTGCTGCCTAATTGGCAGTCTCAACATATTTATTGATTTGAGTTGATCCTAAAATAAATTGACTAACATAATTTACTTGAATAAGTCAAGATCGTTCTATTTTGGGAGAAGTCTAATTCAGAAACCCTAACTTTGACTCTAGAATTGCCTTTTGGGATTTCCTGAGGAGAGGTATTCAATATTCAAGCTGGGGTCCCACTCCAATAAATCCAGAAATAGAAATTCAGTTGCTTTGGGTGAGGCTTGAGTGTGGTTATTTTTTAGTAGCTTCTCAAATAATTCTAATGTCCAGCAAATATTAAAATTTACTGCTCTGAAGAGAATCAGGAACAACTGAAATTCAGATGTAATTAAAGGCCATGTAAAGAAAGAGCTTTAATTGACGTTCTTTGAGTGTATATTAGTGTGTACTTTCTTTTAGCCTCTTTTCACATCCTTCCTCCAAGAGTCACATTTCTGTCAAGAAATGTTGTAAGATTTAAGTGCAAATGTACCTGGCAGATGATTTTTCCTTTAATGATTAAAATTGAAAACTTATTAAGAAGTTGGAGGATATGCATATATAAACATTTTAGAAGAGTGAGAATAGCAAGTATATGAGTTTCTCTAAATGCACCAGCTTCACCAAATTACTTAATTTAGTGCTGTATATGTCTGCTAGTGAGGGAGGGGAATAGGACCAAAGTGCAAAAGAAGTATATGTTCCATTGCTGCATTGAAGGAAATGATTGGTGTCTTACAAAGGAGAAATAAGATGCATACGTGAGATAATTAGACAGAAGTCAAATATAAATTGTCTAGAATAGAAATAAGTTTGTGCCAAAATTTATAGCACTGCTTCAAGTTTGCCTTGAGATCATATTCTTTCCATTAATGTTATTGATTGAAGAGAAAAGCAAAATGTGCTTGACTCTATGAAAAACTAGAAGTCTAAGAAGTTCAATTTTATATCTTACCAGAAGAAAATAATTAGCTATAAAAGCTCTAGGAACAGAGAAAAATCAGTGGGTACCTGCAAAGCATGGGTGAATAGGATAGTTGCTGGAAAATGTAACAATCTGAAATTTGATGATGGTCAGCAATCTGGTCCTGTCTAAAATATCTGCCTGCCAGGAATTCTCTTTAAAAGCCCGAATTTGATGAAATCATATGGTTATAAATCAAATCCAGAAATAGAAATCAGTAAATGACCACATCCTCCCAATGGTTTTGAAAAACTCTATCCTGACTTTCACAGGAAGAACTGTCTTGATTATGAGTGATCTGTCACTTTAAAATCTAAAACATCATTTAAATTAATCATCTTTTCAGTAGCTACCTATGCTATTTCATGCTGTGTTGAACACTTAATTAAGGAGCATGAGAAAGGGGGTACTTGATTTACAACTACTTTCTCAATAGCATAAATCTAAGATCCTTTACTTCTATATATCAAAATATGTTATTCTTTCTTTCATTGGTACCTTCTCTATCATGAAAACGTATTGATGTAAACAGTTCGGTAGTGAGGATTTCATAAATGTATTCAAGTCTTCCTTGCTATCTCACTAATGATTTCTGAATAATGATGGAAATGAAGGTTGTCCTCCTGTCTACATCCTTAACAGTTTATTATCTCTACAAAGTATTCCCCTTACTGAGGACACCTATTCTCACTGTCCATTCTTCTCTTGGAGCACTGACACATTTCCAGATTTAGATCTAATAGAATCTCCTCCGTAAAGTTTCGATAGTACCTACGACCTACCCTTGACAGAGGTATTTGGCATGTAGCATACTATTATAAAGCAAATTGAACCATATTTTAACTCTTTGTTTATGTGGCATTAACAACCTTCATTTTTGTTGTTGTTGTTTTGGTTGTAATCAAACTATGATTTCAACTCATTTCTTTAATCATATTTTAATTTAACTTATTTCTATAGAAGTAGTTCCTTCTCACTGTAGACAAAATAGAAACTAAACATAAATAAGAACATTATCATCATCCTGCCAATATAGCTATATAATATCGGTGCATTTCTTTCCAGAAACCCATCTGACACAGTTGAATTTAGACTGTTTTTAGATACTTGCTCTTTTAAATAATATTTGATTGATATATTTGTTTGTACACATGAGTATACTTATTCAATTATTTTCTTAAGGTAAATCTTAAATGTAAAGTTGTATCAAAATGATACGATCTTTCCTTTTAACATTCTGATTTATATTTCCAACTAACATCCAGGAAAGTTGTTCCAATTTACTCTCTCTTTAGTGTATGAAAGTTCCCATATGCTGTGACGATGTTGTTTATGTTTCTGTTTTACCTGAAGGGCAGAGAACATTTTGTATTCAATTTGCATTCCAGTGTCTATAGCACTGTTTGCCACAGTTTGCACTTAAGGATTGTCAGAAGGATGGATGAATGGAAGAATGGATGGAAGAAAAGGGTGAATTTATTTTTACCTTCAAAACAATATACCTGATCTCAGATTTTCAAATCAAATGATACTTAGAATATAACCTCTTAGATATCAGAATCTGCTGCTGGTTCTATTTCATTGCCTCTCCTGTAGCTTCACTTTGTGAGTGCCTGCCTCTTTGATTAGGGACTCAACCGTGGATCTGTCCAATATCACGTAGGTGAAAGTGACAATGTGCCATTTCTAGTATAGGCCTTCAGCTCACGAGTTTTTACTTGCCTTCTTATGTCTCTATACCATCATCATGAGAAGCACATTCTCAAGTCACAGATATCTCTTTAGCCTTAGTTAGGGAAAACACAGGGGAAAGATCTGAGCACACAGGACTTTCACCCTGAGGCTGAATCACTCCAGCTGACCTCCCCCATGAGGCCACATCTCCCCAGACACCACAGGCTGAAAGCATTTCTGCCACAACTGAGCCCAACAATAAAGATACATTTTAAAAATTCCTAAATAAACCCTAATAGGTTTGGCTCAATGGATAGAGCATTGTCCTGTGGACTGAAGGGTCCTGGGTTTGATTCCGGTCAAGGGCATTTATCTTGGTTGCGGGCACATCCCCAGCAGGGAGTTTGCAGGAGGCAGCTGATCAATGTTTCTCTCTCATCAATGTTTCTAACTCTCTATCCCTCTCCATTCCTCTCTGTAAAAAAAATCAATAAAATATATATTTTTTAAAATTTCTAAATAATAAAAAAGATAAGTTGTTGTGATTCTCGTCTTCCATACTGCTTAGAAGTCTGAGTTGCTAGTTTAAAATGTCCTTTTAAGTATTGAGTGTTAAGGTGTTCTAAAGTAAACACAACCACGATAAGAAGAGACATCTGCAAAACATTTTATACCTCAGCTTTTGTAGAATTCTTCAAATAAAAAACTAGAAATGCAAAAATAATTCACTTGAATGTTAAGACAAATTGGGAGAAAACTCTTAAAGTATCAAAAATGTAACTTAATAACAATAGGGTGATTAAAAATTAAATTATCTAAAAGGTGTTAACTTGTGGATGAGTTGGTATTAGGAAAAGCCTCTACATCTTCTACCATAGAGTAGGAGGAACCTAGGGTTTCCAAGTAGCCCAATGTGAGTTCGGTGTAGAGACTGGGCTGAGGCAAGACGGGAAGTTACAGTGCTGGAATTCTCCAGGAGAAATGAAGAACTCTCTGGGGAGTTTTAGGCAGATGGGTGGCTAAGATCATTCTGGCTGTGGTGTTGAGAGTAGACTGGAGAAGTCAATGAAGATGTGGGAGCTATGAACAAGCTTTTGTAATTGATCTAGTAGCAGCTGATGGTGTGTGTTGAGGAAGTGGTCCAAAGGAATCCATTCAGGCTGAAAAGAGGAACTCGGCTAACTGCCTAAGAAGTCCATCAAGAAAGAAGTTTCGATCTGAAAGAAGACCTCAGCGAATACAGGGACCGGGGTCCTACCTCCAAAGAAATGGGGCTGAAGGGGGAGCTAGGTGAGATCATCAGTGCCCTCATTAAGTTCCAGAGGGGAATCCAGAACTGGGGCAGAGATCCCACATAATGTGAGTCCAGGGAAAAGTTACACCAAAGACAAATTCCAAGTTGTGCCTACTGGTGGAAGCAGGGACTCTTGGTATACTGTGAGGACCATAAATTCCTCTTGGCTTGAGACCAAGGGCCAAGTAAAACAGGTTGCAGTCTTCAGGTCTCAGACTTGGACAGGCAGTCATGAGAGTAAGGTGATCAGTCTTCTCCATCTTCTCTGTAAGAAACTTTGCAAGGCAATCAGGTTGTTCCATGCCCTTAGCAACATGCTGGAATAGGCATTGTTGTGTGGTTGTGAGGTTTAGAGAACTATACATTCTTAAGGAATATTCATTTCCATTGTAACGGCTCCTTTATCATTTAAAAATATTACTCTTCCTCTCTTCTTCACATTGATTTTTTTTAAGTAAGCCTATATTTTCCTTTACTAAGTTTCAATCCAGAGCTTTAATAGTAGACCACATTTCCAAAAAAACTGATCTAAATTCTGGCTCATGCAAACAAATGAATAATTTTGAATCCAATGGTTTTTATCCAACTATGAAGTTTATAGTATAGTCTTACATTCAACAAATTCTTCTTTGGCTTTGAATCAACATAACTGTAAATGTTCTTTAAAACATGCACATGTGTAAAGTAAAATACATGACCAACTCTCTGTTTTAATGTTACCAAATTTAATTACATTTATCCCAGCAATGTAATAAGTTCAAATAGTGTAACTATACATCATTTAAATGTCAGAAATGTTTACAATTAAATTTGTTTTAATTAAAATGTATTTAATGTTATTAAGTGAGAGTTGTAAACATGAAGAAATAGATAATTTTTACATTAAAGTATGATTTAATGTGACAAATAATTTGGAGTTTTAACATCAATAATGCCAAAAGAGTACATTATATGGAAGATCAGAAGGCTGATAAACAAGAGGTTCAGCTAAGTGCAGATCAGCTTCTTAATTCTCTTGGTCCTTTCTACAAACAGCTTTTTAAAAACAGGGTCCCTCATGACCTGAGACTCAGCCAACCAGAAGTCAGTCCTGCTGTCAGGGCTTGGTAGCCATGGGGACCCAGCACTGACTGCTGAGAGGATTGTGAATCAGGCCTGGAAAGAGCCTGAAGAGAGAAGCAGGGTCTGATCCGTAGCCTCTGTGGCAGCTATTGATCAGCACTTGCCTCTCTCTTTGTCTCCAGGCCTTGCCTACAGTTTTTTCTAGGCCTCCATCAGGGCTGCTGATCAGCTCCAACTTTCTGATCAGGCCCTGTTGATAGGCCTAAAGATGGAGACTGACATAGAAACTGACCAATCAGAACCAAATTGGTAAGCAGAAGAGGGCAGTCAGGGACAAGATCAGGCCTGCAGGGGAGGGCAGTTAGGGGTGATCAGGCAGGCAGGGAAGGGCAATTGGGGTGATCGGGCCAGCAGAGGAGGAGTTAGGTGTTAATCAGACTGGCAGGGGAGTGGTTAGGCAGGGATCAGGCAAGCAGGCAAGTGGTTAGGAGTCAGCAGTCCCAGATTGTGAGAGAGATCCCAGATTGTAGATGGTACATGCTGGACTGAGGGACAACCCCTCAGTGCATTCATTTCATGCACAAAACAAAATACCCAGAGCTCTAAAAGTTTGGGATTATTGGTGGGAAAGACCATTTGTTAGAAGAAAGAGTATAGCTTGAAAGATCAGAGATAAAGGGTGAGGTCTTGAATAGGAGATGAGAGTTTTTATTTCCAAATGGTGGAGTAAATAAAGCATTGGAATAGATAAAACATTTCCTGGCATTTTATTCTATATAAATTCTAAGAAAGAAAGAAAAAAGTGAACTCTCAACCTTTAAATAAACTGGGTGACTTCTGAAACCCTAAATATGTAGTGGGTAGAGAAAATGGGAAATATGTGTAAGTAGTATATAGTAATTGTATGAAGTAGATGGAGATTACTTTGAAAGAGAAAAAGTTAAACCAAAATGACTTTGGGCCAGGGCTGGGAGATGATGGTATGGAAATTGATGCCACTCAATCCAGAAGGTGGCTAAAGAATTGGCAGGAGTGAGGCTGCTAGTGATGAATTCTGGAGCTGAATAGGAGAGATTTCTTTGAAAATTAGTTAAATACTTTCAACAATATAGATTAAAAAAAGAAAATACATTAAAGGAATAGGCAACTTCTTAATCCTCAGTGTCACCATTTTCAATAAAAAGACAAAATTTGTTCAGCTTCCCATTTGTTCAAGAGCTTGGAAGTTCATTCTGTGGAGAAATTGAACCATAAAAATCTCAGAGATCAGGGTTAAGGGACCCATAGGAGGATGAGTTTAAGATATTATATTTATCATACTCAGATTAAGTAAAGTCTGCAAACCAAAAAGTGAGAAAGAACCTTTCTGCCTCTAGTCCTAGTTTTAAGCACACACTCTTTCCCAGACAGAACATTAGAAGAACAAAAGTGACCCCCAGAATGAAGATCAACAAATATTTATCAATCTTCCATATGATCTGGCCATCTTTTCATCTAATTACCTTATAGTCAACCTTATCATTGTACAAACCATATAAATATACATACCGTATTTGCCGGCGTATAAGACGACCCTTTGGCCCTGAAAAATATGCCTCCAAGTGGGGGGGGGGGGTAGTCTTATACGGCGAGTATATAACAAACTCTGTATTTTGAGTGGAAATGTTAGGGGGTCGTCTTATACGCCCAGTTGTCTTATACGCTGGCAAATACATATTTTTCAGGGCCAAAAAATCGTCTTATACGCCGGCAAATACGGGTACATTTTCTATTCAACTCTCTAGTGTTTTGCTGGAAAATGTAAAAAGCTAACCAAGCAACATTAGCCATTTGCATAAATCCTATTAAAGAAAAGATAAGAACCCAAAGAAACAAGAGAAAAATTAGAGGAAGAGGAGGAAACACAGATAAGAGACCTAAAGTTAAAGATATTATTATCAATCATATTAAAAAGATATATGGAGATACTGTAATTATGTTGAAATATTGTTAAAAATAGAACAACCTAAGAATATGAAAGAACTCGTGGAAATTGAAAATAGAATAACTGAAAATTTTTAAAAGTTCAGAAATGTCGGAAGATAAAACTAAAAAAAATACCCAGAATTTAGAAATAAAAAGAAAAGGTGATTAGTGGTATGACAGAAGTTACAAGGGTATTAGCAGATTATTCCAAGTGATCTAACATCCAACTAATAAGTGTTGGGAAGACATGAGAACAGAAAAAAAAATCTAAGGACATTATTATATTTTTAATCCTCACCCAAGGAGTGAGGGTATTTTCCCATTGATTATTAGAGAAAGTAGAAGGGATGGGGGGAGAAGGGAGAGAGAGAGAGAGAGAGAGAGAGAGAGAGAGAGAGAGAGAGAGAGAGAGAGAAACATGGATATGAGGTAGATACATCGGTTGGTTGCCTCCTGTTGGTGCCCTGATTGGGGCCCAGGATTGAACCTACAACCAAGTTATGTGCCCTTGACTGAGAATCAAACCTGCAACCATTCGGACCATGGGCTGAAGCTCTAACCACTTAGCCAGGGCTAGGACATTATTAACAAAATAAAATAAGAATATTTCTCAGAACTAGGGACATTTAACTATCCCACCAAATATTTAGCACAATGTGTAAAAAGATTCACACAAAGGCAAGATTACCACAATATTTTTAAAAAACTAAGAATAAAGAAAATTTGGTAAAAATTTTAAGAGGTGAAAAAAATGAGGTCATATGACAATTTAGGATAGCAATGGTATCAGTAAAGGAACATGGAATGCAATGCCAAAGGCCCTTAAAATTATGAATTAAAATAATGGTTATACCATTCTACTGCAAAAATATCATTCGAGTGTTAGGACAGAATAAAGTTATTATTAGATATGTAGTGTGAAAACAGAGCAAAAAAGAGATGCAGCCACAAGCCCAGGAATGTAGGTAACCACCAGAAGCTGGAAGAGGCAAAGAATGTATCCTTTACTACACTCTCCAAAGGGACTGTGGCCCTCCCAACACATTGATTTTGTATTTCTGGACTCCAGAAATGTGAGAGAATAAATTCATGTTGTTTCAAGCAACAAGAGTTGTGGTAATCCTAGGAAACTGATACACATGATATGCACAATATTTTCTATTGAATACTAAACAAAGATCTCTGATTCTCCCTGGGCTAGGTGCGGGGACTTGAAATATTTCACTACGTTAGTTCAAATTTAGTTAGAAGGATTTCATCAGTAAGAAAGTAAGAAATATATTTGAGAAGAGACAGCATAAGTAAAGGTCTAGGAGCGTAAATTTCAATAGCTTCAGGGAACAGAAGATAGTTCAATGTCTTGGATTGGAGACATGGAAAATAATTCTGACAGATGAGCCTGGGACGTGAGATGTGAAGAGACCTTGAGTGCTATGCTAAAACCCTTGCTTTAGTCTGACAGAGAGTGGTGGTTAACCAAAGCTTCTGGTCTAACAATGGATGATGGAATATAATCATATGGGGTCCTGTAGGGATAGAACTTGGAACTAGGAGGTAAGTTAAGAGAATTTTGAACTTGTCTGGCAAGAAAGAAGAGCAGATGAGTTAGAGGCTATGGCCATAGAATAAGGTTTAGGTTAAGATACTTTGATTGACCCAGCCAGTGTTGCACAGTGATTGTCAACCCAGGAACCAAGAGGTGACTGTTTGATTTCTAATCAGGGCATATGTCTGGGTTGTGGGCTTGATCCCAGTAAGGTTGTATGAGAGGCAGGCAATTTATGATGTTTCCATATCTCTCCCCCAACTCATTCCTCTCTAAAAATCATATTTATAAAAATACTTTGGTTAGATGTTGATGGTGAGGGAGAAGAAAATCAAGAATGACTTGAAAGACTTTGGTCCAGTGTCTGGATGTAAAGAGAGTGACTTTGCAATATTAGATTACAAATTTAGGAAAGGGATTATAAAGGCATTCCTATCATATAGTAGGAAGGGTAAGAACCTAGGATGCTGAATAGTAGGCATCTTTGCCATTTATAATTCAGTGATCTCAAGCACTTAACTTTTTATGATCCTCAGCACCCTTAGTTGCAAAATGGAGTTTGGGGTGGGGAGGAAAGAAAATTATTTATTTCAAAAGATGTGACCATTTTAAGAAATAATGTATAGAGGAGCACTTTCTAATAATTTTTTGAAAACTATATGAAGGTCAGCTATTTTTATAATGGGGTCTATTGGGAAATGATAATCTTCTGGACATGCAGGTGACCAGTGCCACATAGATCTAAAACCAGAAGAGACTGCAGGGCTATTGGCCCAGATATAAGGGATCATAGCAGCCAGGCTGGGGCAAAGAAGTCTTCTGAAATCCTGAAAGAAATGGAAGGGATGAGGGTTAATGCAGAACACCAAGGCGCCCCAACTCCTGGGTGTACCCAGAAAGTGAACTGAAATGAAGAAATGCAACACAATGCAGGAAGACAATAAAAAATCTTTACCAATGGAGAGGGATGTTAGAACATCACCCCAGTATGCTAAGGTTATGGCTTCAATCCCCAGTCAGGACACATACAATAATCAACCAATGAATGCATCAATAAGTGCTAAGTGAAATAAGCTAGTCAGAGAAAGACAAGTATCATATGATCTCACTCATCTATGAAACCCAATGAACAAAACAAAGTTATGAAAAACAAAACACACACACACAC
Source organism: Vespertilio murinus (assembly GCA_963924515.1). Taxonomy (NCBI): domain Eukaryota; kingdom Metazoa; phylum Chordata; class Mammalia; order Chiroptera; family Vespertilionidae; genus Vespertilio; species Vespertilio murinus. The sequence goes on from OZ004709.1 coordinate 63,914,575, forward strand.
ACACACACACACACACACACACACACACACACACAAAATAGATCCAGAGACATGGAAGCATGGAACATACTGACACATCTCAGAGGGAAGGTGGAAATTGGGGTTGGTATGGGAAAAGATTAACCAAAGAATTTATATGTATACTAGAGGACCGGTGCATGAAATTTGTGCACTGGGGCTAGGAGGGGGGTGTCCCTCAGCCCAGCCTGCACCCTCTTAAATCTGGGATCCCTTTCAAAATCCAGGACTACTGGCTCCTAACTGCTTGCCTTCCTGCCTTCCTGATTGCCCCTAACTGCTTCTGCCTGCCAGCCTGATCACCCCCTAACCACTCCAATGCCAGCCTGATTGATGTCTAACTGCTCCCCTGCCAGCCTATTTGCCCCCAATTTCCCTCCTCTGCCAGCCTGGTCACCCCTAACTGCCCTCCCCTGCAGGGTTGATTGCCCCCAACTTCTCTCCCTTGCAGACCTGGTCCCTCTCAACTGCCCTCCCTTGAATGTCTGGTAATCTTGTGGTGGCCATCTTGTGTCCACATGGGGGCAGGATTTTTTACCACAAGGGGGAAGCCATCTTGTGTGTTAGATGGTCAATCTGCATATTACTCTTTTATCAGAAAGGATAGAGGCCTGGTGCATGGATGGGGGCCACCTGGTTTGCCCTGAAGGATGTCTGGGTTCAGGGTGGGCGTTCCCTTGTGGTGTGGGGTGTCCTGAGCGAGGGGCCTGTGGTGGTTTGCAGACCAGCCATGCCCCCTGGCGACCCAAGCAGAGGCCCTGGTATCTGGAATTTATTTACCTTCTACAACTGAAACTGTGTAGCCTGGAATGGAGCCAAGCCTCCTGCTCGCTCTGTGGCTGTGCCATTTCTGTTTGGATTTGTTTACCTTCTATAAATAAAATGTTGTATCCTTGAGTGGAGGCCTAGGCCAGCAAGGGAAGGCATAAAACTTGGCTTCCACCCTTGCCTGAGAAATCCAAGCCTCCCTCCTGCTTTCTGTGGCTGTAGCCATCTTGGTTGGGTTAATTTGCATGCTTGCTCTGATTGGCTTGTGGACATGGTTGTGGGTGTAGCAGAGTGATAGTTAAATTTGCATATTACTCTTTTATTACATAGGATATGCATAACCCATGGACACAGGCAATAGTGAGTTGAAGGCCTGGGGGTGGGGGTCAAGCTCAGGGTGGAGAAGGTCAATGGAGAAAAAGGGAAATCTGTAATACTTCCAACAATCCTATATTTTAAAAAAAGCCTAATATGCAAATCAAAGGGCAGAATGACAGCTTGCTATGGTGCTCACTGACCACGAGGGGCAGAGGGTCAACATAGGAGCTGCCCCCTGGTGGTCAGTGAGCTCTCACAGGGGGAGTGCCACTCAGCCAGAAGCAGAGCCCACAGCTGGGGAGTGATGGTGGGAGCCTCTTCTACCTCCTTGGCAGTGCTAAGGATGTCTGACTGATGGCTGGGAACGGGCATAAGCTGTCAGCTGCACATCCCCCAAGGGCCCCCAGACTTTGAGAGGGCACAAACCAGGCTAAAGGATCCACCCTGAGTGCAGGAGTTTTGTGCACCAGGCTTCTAGTAAAGATAATAAATAAATAAATAAATAAATAAATAAATAAGTGATTTTTTAAAAGACTGACAGAAATGGACATTGAGTCCTTACACAGTTCTGTTAACAGAGACAGATACAAGAGGTTTAAACAGAAGTAGGTCATTTTGATTTCATAATAATATGCAAGAAGTTGTTGGAAACCTTGTATTTCTTTCAGAAGATAGGCTTTGCTCTAGAGTTCTTTTTCTTAGGGCAATTCAATTAACTTGTAGTCTTGCCCTGAGTGAGGCTTATAAGGCATATGTTCAGCAATCTCATTGATAAAGATCCAGTTTTGCCCCCCCTTTTCATTGAGGTGAAATATGCATACATAAAAGTAATGGTTTTATAACATAGAATTTCTTGACATTTATTTAATACATTCACAATGTTGTACAGCCATCACTCTCGTCTCGTTCTAAAATATTTTCATGACCTCAAATGGAAACAATACCCAATAAGTAGTAACTCTCTTTCTCCCCTGCCCCAGCACCTGACAACTGCCAATATGTTTTCTATCTCTGTGGATTTATCTAAATTATGTACCTAAAATAACTGAAAATGGGTATTAGACAATTACTTGTACATGAGCAAAAATCTAGTTTTGAATGGACAACTTCGGAGAAGGTTAAGCTCTAGGCAGTTTTCCTTAGAAGGTGAGTCCTGTGAAGATGAAGGTAGACTGGCCACAATGTCCATTGAATGTATTAAGACTGGTTTCATTGTGTATTATGCTTCAGACTTCTCTCTGTGCCAAAAGCAGAATCAGAGATGACAATCGTTTCAGTAAATTAGCTGCACTTATGTGAAAGGTGAGTTCTGGGTTAGCCACATAGTAAATTTTAATAAGGGAACTGCAGAATCTAAACTTCATTGTTTTCAGATGTGTGTGTGTGTGTGTGTGTGTGTGTGTGTGTGTGTGTGTGTTTGTGTTTTAAACTGTTTTACAATCGGTGAAATTTTGCCGCTAACTGGATACTATTGGTAAATAATCCTTTCTAATCGTAGGCTTAAAATGTCTGGGCAAAATCAAAAATGTACCGCTGTCCAAGGTTTAGTAACAGTTAAGGCATTTAAACAGGAGCAGCCTGAAGAATTGTCCTCGGTTTAATCTTAGCCAACCTGCAATTACTCATCTCCCAGCGAGATTTTCCCTGAGCAAGTGAAGGGCAACCGAAGTGCATGAATTGTACTCTGATGACTCAAGAGAAACAAAACCCTGATTATCTTTGTTTCAAATGGTGTGCATAGTATGTAGAAAAACAAAAGCCCTTCTTTGGTGGTAAATAATAGTTTGCCCATCAGATCTTCTCCGAGTCTAAGTTCCACTGCCTATGTCAGGGTTTGGGAAAGTGCAAATAAAACAAATGGAGCTTTACAAACTTAGTGGAATATTATGAAATACTAATTTTACAGGTGCATATGAGTGGACTGCGATTCCAAATACCAGAATGCCATTAAATATAATGCACTCCGTATGCAGGGCAGTTAATTTAATATTAAACCAATAAAACATTTACCAGTGCCAGTGAAGGTCCTGGCTGTTGACAGCAGGCTAGGTGTCCCACAGCCATGCCGTCTTTCTGTTTGCAGGCCAATTTTACACAGCTGCTTTCTTCTGGAAATCATGCCTCATTTGAAGCCTTTGCAAGTATGACAAATAGCCTCTCTAAGCCTTAGCGACGGTGGGGAAGCTTGAAAATATTTAGGAGCACTTGTTAGCTAGAATATGAAATAAGATTTAGTTCCACCACAGTCTTCCACGGTGGGGAGGCCTGATTATTGAAGGACATGCTACCTGCTCCGGTGTGTGTATCTTTCTCAGGGCACTGCATACAATTACCACTCTGAGGGGAATACTAAGTTTAAGTTGCATAAAAATTCTAATGCCTGCCCATAAAATGGACACAATTAGAATAACGTATTTACTTCTAGAATCAGCTGTTTGCTGACATTATGATCTCTTTTTTGGCTGCCATTCTAGGCATAGAAGATGCAAGATAAAACTTTTTACATAGGGGGTTTGGGTCTACGGAAGAATTCAGGATTTATAGGAACAGGTACATAGCAATACAATAAAAAATGCTAAGTGTTAACCACATTGTTCAAATAAAACATATTGTACAGAGTTTATTGGGGCAAAAGTAGTAGGGAAGTCTACCTGAAAGTTGGAGTTTGGGATGGAAAACAGAGGAGGGAAAGGCATAGGAAGGGCAGTGCATAGGGGGTTCAGGTGGATATGTGTACACACGGACACTCTACTCTGAGAAAAAGTGGACCAACATGGCTCGAGTGGAGAGTTCATGGAGTTGGGTAGTAGGAGATAAATGTGGATAGATTGAATGCTTCTGATTAAAGTCTATTGAGCAGAAACATAGTTTGTTTTTGCTATTGGAAATGATGGTATGATGATGACTTTTGGAACACGAAGGTGACACAGGAAGGGAGGGTTCGTGGGAATTCCATTATGGTAGCCTCTTGGATTAATTGACAAGAGAAAACTGAAAAATGTACAGTATGACTAGAAGGTAAGGTAATGAGAGATTTGCACTGGGGTGGCAGTGATGAAAAGGAATGGAATGTTGTTTAGGGAAATATTTTGAAGGAAGTATTTATAGGATCTGAGAACTTCCTGGGTGTAGAGAGTGACATGTAGGCAGGTCCAGGCCAATTCTTGGACTTTAAACTCAGGTAACTTGAACAATGGAATAAGAAACCCAAAAGGGAAACTAACTGAGGTGAGGAAAAGATGCGATTCATTTTAGACATGTTGAGTAAATCCAGGTAGGGATTCCTAGTAGGCCTTTGGGAAAGCAGAACTGAAATTTACAAGAAAAATAGATTTGGGTGTCATCACCCATAAAAGAGGTGCTAATTGATGCTATTAAACTCAAGATTTCTGAGACAGACTGGAGAGAGAAAGCTGTAGGGACCTAGAACTTCCTTTTGGTTTCTAGGTGTTTAGTGGTGTAAGAAGTGAAGCCAGGGATATAAAAAAGGAATTGACCAGAAGCCAATGTAACATCAAACTTTTTTTTTCCAAAGCATCTGATCAAGAGCGATTACTGAATTAAGAACTGAGAAAAAGTCATGTGAAATCTCTAAGTAAACACCTACCAGACACCATTGTGAGAGTGGTGGGAAATCGGATCAGCTTCTGGAAGTTAAGGAATGAGTGGCTGCTTTGAGCATGGTTCCATGAATATAGACTTCCCTTTTGAGGAGTGAAAGTCAAAGCAGAGAGGAACAAGACAGGCATTTGGGTGTAGTAGCAGCATCAAAGGCACTTATCTTTGAGATAACACATAAGCTTATTTTAGGTAAGGGAAGAAGAAATTTAAAAGAAGAAAGTACTAAGAACATTGAGTAGAGTGTGTATTATCTGAGAAGGTTAAGAATCTAATACAAATAAAACAAAATGTGACTTCTACCAAGATGAGATAATTAGAGATGATTAAAAATTGCAGGAAGAAACAGATGCATCAAAATTAACATGATTATTTGGAAGAGGAAACTGAGTAGACAATATGAATGAAATAGTCTCAGGTATATGGAAGTTATTAGCATCTATTAGCCATGAAAGGTGGAAAAATTGAATCCCTGGTGAAGTTTAGTATACTCATATTTATAAATTACTTTGAAGAAGGGGAGACAACCAGGTTCCTGTTGCTGTAAATAGGATTGTTAATGGCTGCCTGGAGTGCAATGTTTTGAGAAGAGTTTTGAGGCTACACCCAAACTCAGAATTCATGATTGCCTTTGATGAATCAACAATGTCTGCCTTGAACACAGACTGAGGAAACCGCAGCTCCAGTCCTACCTAGCAGGAAGAACGCTTAGGCCACAATGAGTGGAGAAAATCCAGTTGCTTGGAAGATTCCAGAAACTTTGGTTTATCAGGATGGATGATACAAGGTAGAAAATGAGCAAGGGAGGAAGTTAAAGTGAGGAAGTCTAGGCTGTTGTTACCCGGAGTATGGGCCAGCCACCTGGCCATTACCTGACATGCTTGTTAGAAGCCCACAGTCTCAGGCTTCACCCCAGATTTACTGATTCCAACTCTATTTGAACAATACCCCAACTGATTCATCCACTCACCAACTTTTGTAAAGAGCATTGCTGGGGTATGTGCCGAAATGACCACAGAGATCAAGCTAGGTGGGTGAAGGCGTCACAGAAACCAAGAAGAATTCTTAAGGTCTGATTAATGGTTCTCAAAGTGTGGTCCCCAGACAAGTAGTATCCTCAACACCTGGGAACTTGTTAGAAATGCAAATTCTCTGGCCCCACCCAAGATCTACTGACTCAGAAACTCTGAGGTTTTGATGCAGGAACTTGAATTTAATGAGCCTTCCAAGTAAATCCAATATGCCCTAACATTTGAGAACCATCATTGTAGGTAATTTGGTGAAGTTGTGCTTGGTGAAGAAGAGGTGTAATAAGTAAAACAGTTAGTCTACATCAATATTATATACCACTAAGAGATTAGCCAAATCAACCAAGAAAAAAGACCATGACTACTTGGTGTTATAGGCAAAGTGGGCAGTTGTCCAGATGAATTTCTTGGCAATTAGTGAACAAATTCTCCCCCTGAAGAAGTTCATAGTATAAGAGAAATTAGATTATGAGAAGATAAAGGTTCCATAAAACACCATTTACAATAACAATGAAACTGCAAAGTAAGCAAGACAAGTCTAGTTTAGGGTGTTTTAAAAGCTAATTGAATATAAATAACGTTCCCATTATTAAAGTAGAATTCAACATTTGTGTCAATTATCATACATATCTAAAATTACTATGATTAGATTTTTACTTTTATTTTTAGAAAAACTACCGCAATTCTTACCTCTCTCTCTCACACACACATCTACTACTATAGAGCCCTTCCATGCTAATCCAAAGGTATTTAGGACTGCTGAACATCAGTATTTTTGGGGTCACCACCAGCAAGGAAGGCCAACCGGTATTCTTCACGCTGCTGCACCACCCTATCTAGTAGTTCTTAGCCCCACATGTGGCTATTTAAATACCAATTCATAAAATAAAATAACTAAGAATTTTTCCAAATAGACCTGCCACATCGCCCATGCTCAATAGTTGCTTGTGGCAAGTGGCTGCCATATTAAGCAACAAGATTTACAAGACATTTTCATTATTACAGAAAGTTCTATTGGACAGGTCTTGAGCTTGTGATTCAAGATTGATAATGCAGGCTTTGTCAGAGTCAGGCTGACTTACCAAGGAGATTCTTTGCAGTGGGGCTAAAAGCACATCCCATCTGTTAAAAGGATGGGATTGGGGGGTGAAAGTCCAGCAGTCTCCACCTGCTCTGAACACACAAACGTTTTCCAGCTTCTCCTTGAATAACTGGGATGTGGAGACCTGAGGGGATCAAGAGATGACAGTATTTATCCACTTTCTTCTTTATCTGTGAGAAGTCAGATGAGGCCAAAGGGGATATATATATATATATATATATATATATATATATATATATATATATCTCACCCCAAACCATATGATTTTGACTAACATTCTAGCACTCTCTTCATAATTTTATTTTCACAGTTTTGTTTCTGTGATTTATGTATTTATGTATTTATGTATGTATGTATTTATTTATTTATTTATTTATTTATTTATGTTTTGTTTTGCCAAGGCCTCTCATACAGAAGGTGACTGTAATAGTTTTATTTTACATGTTTCTCTATCTGTCTATGTATCTATCTATGTATCTATCTATCATCTACACTTTTTGCTGCAGCCCTATGAAGATAAATGCGTTACAAGCAGTGGCTCTGGTGAGCAGCCAGCAGAGTCTGGTGCCTGTCTGAGGTTGGCTTTTCAGGTTTGGTTTGAGGCCCTTGTAAACTTCCAGTTATTTTTAACCTGCCTGTCTTGAAAGCAGGCTAGAAAGAGAACAGTATTCATTCAGTATTGCTATATAAACCTTTTTTTTGTGGGGAGGGGAAGAGGAGGATTCCTTTGACTGAATCAAACATACTAGAAAAGGAGGGGAACAATACATGTTTGATTTGAAGCTCAAAACACCCCCTTAAGCTGAAGGGTCCTTCCTAAGGCACAGAGATCTGACTTAACAAGAAGACCTCTGGAATCTGTCATGGCTCCTGGTAGAGGGAGATACAAACCTTGGGGCTTCCATCTGTAACTCTGATGTTTTGTTTTTATAATAAGAACCCTCCTGGTAGCTATACATGTCATCAGCCAGAATAATGCCACCTTTATCAGACACAGGTATGAATCTGTGAAGAATCATAAGCTAGGTGAGTAAGTGACTTTTATATGTCCAGGAAGTCTAAGATTAGAAAAGGGATGTTGCCTTGGGAGACCTGGGAGCTATTCTTGTCATTTGACTTGGGAGTTTAATGGCAGCATTTCCTGTTTATTCTTTGGTGTTGCTCCCCTCGGGGAAACATAAATACCCCTGGGTCTCCTTTTCCTATGTTCCCCAGAATAATTTTTTCTCACCCTGGTCCTGAGAAGATAAATGTCCTAAGCCTTTCTGATGAGGCTTCCAACATCTTCCGTATGAATCTCTGTGAAACACTAAGAAGTCTTTTCCGGGTAATTAGCCTCATATAATTTTCCAAATTATATGTTTAGCTCTGACGTGTGTCTCTCCGAAGTCGGTGTGCTATTTGTTTATTTGGTTCTGAACCCCGGGTAGCAAGGAGTCCCTCTTGGTGCAGGTGAACCCCTGTGAGTCACGTCCCCAGAGAGGAGCTGCTGCACTCTTAGGTCTTGCCAAGGCACCTTCCAAACCTTTATGAAAAATAGAAACTTAACGCTTACTATTCCTCTTTAAATATATATATATATATATATATATATATATATATATATATATATGAAACTAACACGGAACTAAGAGTTTGTAATGGCATCCTCTCCAGTTTCATAGCTTCACTAACATTAGTTGGCTTCAATTCAAAGCCAGTGAAGGTCATGGCCATGGGTGGGCAGGGTCCTTCCGAAGCATGTCAGTGCTCAGAACCTCTAGCCCCCACCTGGAGTACCCTTGGATAAAACTCCATCCTGATTCCCAGCAAATTCTGGTTAGATTCTGGGAAGCCCAGCACACTTCTTTCTCTTTCCTCAAATTAAAACTTTACTCTGTTTTTATGTTCCAGGGTCCCCATCCTCCTGGGCCAGTGGGTTTTTCAAAGATTAATTAGGTCCACTTATTCATGATGATATAGTAGCCAGCTAATCTATGACTCCTGCCTCATAAATCTTAACTCAGTTCTTAGGACTGCAGGAAAGAATGGGAGTTCCACTAGTAGGCCATGTGAGGAGGCAAGGGCGATGACTCAGGGTGTCCCACACTCTTGCCAGGGAAATCTTACTGGCGGCTGCCTTCCCTACCCTATGATGACCAAGGACATCGGGAAGAGGTCACACCTCTTTGAATAACTAACTGAAGATGGAGAAGAGTAACATACAAGAACTTGATTTTTAGGACTCCAAACCTCTCAGTCATTTTTTTCCCTTTTTTTGTTTTTGTTTTTTGTTGTTGTTGTTTAAAGTGTTACATATAGTACCATGTTTCCTGAAAATAAGACGTCCTCCGAAAATAAGACCTACTTACAGGTTTCCTTCTGGGTGAAATATAAGGCATCCCCCGAAAATAAGGCCCCAAGCTCTCTCTCAGAATGAAAATTAATTTACCATAAACTGGTCGCTAGGGCCGCCCCAACTAGTGTCTAGCAACCAGTGACTTTATGCGGAGTCCTGACGTCACTGCTGTGTGAATGGAGAGAAATCAGTGTGGAAACTTTGTGAGACCTAAACTGCAACAAGTTGTGACTTGGATGAAGAATTCATGGGAGAAAATCACTCACAGTTGCATTGCAAATGCACTGCGAGCTGGCTACCTTGACAAGAAGTACTCAAAGACAGTGCTATTGCTAAACATGAGAGATTTGGCCCACTGATTCTGAGAGAAATGGAGTCACAAGAAATTCACCAGGAAATTCTGGAATTGGATTGTTATGATGATGTTCCAGAAGATGATGACATGATTGTCATTGAATAAACAAGTAAATTCTTGATACTGTAGGATTCACAGTTTGTCTGGTTTGTGTTGACAACTACCGTACTACCGTACTGTATACTGTAATAAATTTCCTTTATTTTCATTTAACAATAAATGTGTACCGTATTCTTCTTCATGGAAAAATAAGACATCCCCTGAAGATAAGACCTAGTGCATCTTTGGGAGCAAAAATTAATATAAGACACTGTCTTATTTTCGGGGAAACAGGGTAGTACATCTATCTCCTTTATTTCCCCCCAAACCTCGCAGTCATTTTTAATTCTACCATCTTTATGCAACACTGTGAGGTTACATTCTCTAGACTCTACATCTGATGAGTCCCCTCCTCATATATTTTTAAAGCCCAAATTCCTTGACATGATAGGTAAGCATGCATAATGCAATGTGGCAAGTACACTTTTCACTTAAGCTGCGCTTTTTCTGTTTCTTGATATCACAGATGAACTTTTTATTGAGATCTGGACATTTTGGCTATTATGTTTGGAGAACCTGGGGCCTATTTGCATCTTTTATTTTAGGAAGCAGTCACCCTGTTAGGTTTAGCCTGGAGGCACAGACCCGTTTTGTGGGTTGTAATTCCAAAGACAATTTCATTTCCCGAGCCTTTGCCATGCTGTTTTGGTCTCAGTTTATCTAGTGCTTCTAGGGCTCCCACTGGCCTCTGCTGGTGTCACCTGAGGGGTTGGAAGAGTCATCCTAGTCCAGGACACCTGGTGCCTCTTGTTAGGGGAGGGGAGAGGAGTGAAGCCTGGGGAACAAAGAGCTTTCCTAGTCAGGCTCTTGTGAGCTCTTCCTTGTTGGTGATGTCCAGTTAGCCCTTGGGGCAGGGGAGTCTCAGACCCATGGGACAAAGACACTACCCAGCAAGACCACTTGTAGTTAGATTCCCTTTGCTAAAGCACTCGGGTTTTGAATGTCTCTGGGTAGAGGAGTGGAGTCACAGTGGACAAAGCCTGGATAACCCTGTGTTGCTAGGCTAGGGGTCAGGAAACACTGGGCCTTGGTTACCATCTTCTGTTGGGTGAGTGAGGGGGGCAGGGTGCCTAAGAGTAGCCTCACTGCTGTACTGTTCCCTCAGTGACTGGGTGCTGGCCAGTTTTCCTTTCCCGTTTCACCTTTCCACGTTCTCCTTAGGTTGCTTATTTCATGACTTTCAGGGTTTATGTCTGTATTCAGCAGGAGGAACTTCTAGAAACAAGACTATCCCCCACTGTATGAACAGAACAGTCTTGGTATTGGCAGTAACATTTTAAGTGATACACAAAAATACATCTCTGGCCAAATAATCTTTATGTGTGTTTTTTTATTGTCATATATCAGAAGTTTACTTCTAAATAATATTAGGGACTTTTCTTTAGATAGGATTATTTCTAAAAGAAAGGACATAGCAAACGATATTGAAGTTCTTTGGGCTATTCATAACATACATCCAATTCATAGCCAGTCTATATGATGTTGAAGTTCTTTTGACTGTTCATCTCATTTATACATTCAATGCTTAGCCAGGCTATAAAACTTCCCTCCCAATTTGCACAGCAGTTATAATATCACTTTTGAAAGGAGGGCAGTGGAAGAGTAACAAAATTCCCAGGAGTGGTCTCTGTCCTTTTTCCTCTGATGTGCCTCACAGTCTGTGCAGACTGAAAGGCAAACTTCCAGTCCACCCCCTTCCCTTCCCCCGCTCCCTGGCAAAGCCCGCAATCAGCAACAAACAGTGGTCCAGTTTTGATCTCTTTTGTGTTACAGTGTCTCTCATCTCCACTTCCTGATCTTCCTAATCTCAGTACAGCAGTTTCTTATCAGAAGGAGCTCCGGAAAGTCAGCTTGCTTCATAGGAGAGGATGCTGACTCAGCCTTGAGTGTTAGGTGAGAACTTGCTCAAGCTGGCTCAGTGGGTGTCAGCCTATTGCCAGACAAAAGCCCTGCAGGTGCGGAAATGCCATGGCCTCAGCAAACTGCAGCACAGGACGAGGTTGGACTTTCCCTTCTTCCTAAGTGCCAGGACTGAAACGACTGTTTGGATCATTGTGACCATGCCTCTGTGCTGCAGTCAGAATGGCCCTTTTCCCTTCTGGCCACCTTTAAACGGCTGATGTTTAATGAATGCATATCATATGTTACCCAGTATTCTAACCACTGTCCTAGTGTGCAGTGTAAGTCTGCTATAACAATAATGATAATGGCAGTGGTTGTAGTAATCATCATATTATACTAACAATAGCCACTTATTGAACACTTCATTGAACACTTATGTTATTCTAATTATTTCTTATGGATTAACTCATTCGGTTGGCCCATCAATGCTATAAAGTGGTGACTACTATAATGCCTTTTTTACAATTTAGGAAACTGAGGCTAAGATGTCATTAAGTTAACCAAATCCACAGAGGGGTTGAGATTCAAATGTAGGTAGTGTGACATCAGAACAGATGCTCTTGGTCATTAATCTATAGCTACTTAATTCCTCTAGGACTTCTTGCAGTAAAATGAAGGAGTTCAATTGCACAATGACAATTACAGTAATACAGTGACTACCTCAACACCAGTAATAGTGAGCAAACTGTATAAGTGCTTATTATTCAGAATGTATACCATACATTTGACATGTGTGGCTTTTTTTTAATGTAATCTTCATCACTGCCTATATTGGAAGGAACTATTCTTATTCATATTTTATAGTATGGCAGAGATGTTCGGGGAAATGGTGAATATCACACAGTTAGTAAGTGGTAGAACCAAGGTGGAAGTCTAGCCATGGTGTTTTTCTGTGAGTTAGCAAATTCTCTCTCTCTCTCTCTCTCTCTCTCTCTCTCTTTCTTCTTCTTCTTCTTCTTCTTCTTCTTCTTCTTCTTCTTCTTCTTCTTCTTCTTCTTCTTCTTCTCTATGTGGGATTTTGGCCACCATTGCCATATGTATATGTAATCCTCTACTTAGGAATCCTCTAAAGATGAACATCATTACTTTCTGAGTTATTTATCCAAAATTAGGGCCATATTAGGGCCATGGAAACAGAAGGCAGCTACTGAGTTAATCAGAGACAGAGGTTAGTAAACTGTGCTGAGCTTGTTTCCCCACATGCAAGATGATTTGTTAGGCTGACAACTTAGTGGCAGCTGGACACTTAAGTTAACCTGCCCCTGATCAAACCTTCAGAAAACTTTATCCAGCAATTTTGCTTTTAGGGTAGATTTTTTTCTTATAAGTAGTTCAAAATAGTTTCTCAGGGGATTAAAAATACATAATGGACATAAATTCACTATATGAACATATAGATACTTTCTAATCTTTCTATTCTAATTTCCCAAAAAGAACAGAAACCTCCAGTTGAGAACTGAAAATGTGATTCTGCCATTCTGAAGGCTGCACAGTCAATGACCTGCTGAAATAGTGAGAACATCTTTGAAATGAATTTTTCTTTTTTTGAAACATATTTTATTGATTTTTTTTACAAAGAGGGAGAGAGAGGGATAGAGAGCTAGAAACATCCATGAGAGAGAAACATCGATCAGCTGCTTCTGCACACCTCCCACTGAGGATGTGCCCACAACCAAGGCACATGCCCCTGACCAGAACTGAACCTAGGACCCCTCAGTCCACAGGCCGACACTCCATCCACTGAGCCAAATGAGCCAGGGAATTTTTCTATCATTATACGTTATGAAAACCTGTGCATGAGTTTATATGGCATGAAAATAGTGTTTGTATGGCTGAGGAAAGATGCAGTTTAAACAACTAACTCAGCACCATTTCTCTATTAGGTGTGACCCATTTAACAAGAAGTTTTTGTAGACATTCAGACTTAATTGTATATATCAACCCACACATGAAATATTTTTCCTTTTTGAGATTCAGTTTAAGGTTGTGATGAAATGAGCTAATTGTTTTTATTTCTGTGGGTTTTAATCATTCAGTTAATTTTGATTACGTGTCTTGCTTTTCAGAGTGGCTTTTAATTACATCTACCTAATTTATTCCTAAAAGGAATTTATGTGTACATTTGTACTTCAAAAGAACAATAATAATAACCCAGAATGAGTGGGGCATTTCATCAAGTGAGCATTTAACAAAATCTCATGAGCAGGGGTCAAACATTTGGTGACTCGTCTGGAATAGAAAAGTTATCATAGGTATTCAAACTCCAGGCTTCCCCTAGTGCCTGCTCTTTGCCCAACAAATATTTACCGTGTTTCTAACTATGTGTAAAACACAGGGGGGAGGGGCTTTCCAGGTGAATGAATCAGACAGGATCTTATCTTACAACCTTGTTAAAGACAAGGGGTGATAAAGTGCATCCCCAAGCAAACACAAAATAGGGAGGTATGTTGAAAAGTCCCATAGGGTAAGGGTGTGGGGTGGGGTTGGGAATCAGGTGGAGGGGAGCTAAGGGGGGAGGGGGGTTTACAGGGAGAGGAACACCTGTAATAATCTAAACAATAAAGAGTTATTTTAAAAAAGAATGCTGAGTAAAGAAAAAATTGAAAAAATAATAATTTCATACTGGATTAGGTAAAACCTAATAGGTATAAACATATATAATATTTTAACTATTTAAATGGGAATTATTTATTAAATTTGTGTTCGTGGGACAAATTTTAAACACAATTTTTGAATATTTACATACATAAATGACAATTCACTGTAACTTTCAAAAGTAAAAATGTCTTACAAAAAATTTTTTTTTTTACTATCTCTGGTAAATAGTGACACTTTTTAAGGCAAGTCTTGTCAATTTGGTCTCAAATGAGTATTTTTTTTTCTTTCTCAGAATTAGATTTCAGAACTTCTAATCCCTCCTTTCAAGTTTATTCTGTGCCATTTCCCTTTGTTTTCTTCTAATTATATCAGGTTTCTATTTTGTGATCTGTGTACCCATGGTTGTTCAAAAAGCAGCCCAGACTTCAAGCCCATAAACATCACTTCCTCTGTCTCCTGAATTTATTTAAATGACTGATACTTGAGCCCAGGGGATCGTTTACACTAACATCATGGAGTCAAGAGTATTCATTAACTCCACCTCAAGCTATCCATAGGTCAATGGCATGAGGCAAGACCCCTCATATTTCATTACTTCAAAACCAAATCTCCTTTCTCAATCCTTCACTTCCCAAGTTTTATGCTTTGGGTACTCACTCAACCACTTTGTTAATGAGCCAATTGAAGGGCATGTTTGCAGCCCAGTCAAAAGTACAGTTTCTTTTCCTTCCTGATCACTGTATTCACTTACATGCTCTCCATCATCATAGAAATAACAAATGGGCATTGATTTATGTTTTAACCAATTCTGAAAAATTACATGCCATCCCCCTGCCAGTGATTTCTGCAATGTGGTATCTATCAGTTGAGCTGTTGGATTTTCAAATGCAAAGAGAGGTTTCCCAATCATCCGCATCTTTAAACAGATGGAACAATGTATTGGGAACAAGTTGGATGAGATTATTTTTCTAATTTAAAGGAAAAGTAAGATTATTTGCACCCTAAGTAGATATGCAAGCCTAAGCCAAGTAGTAGTCTCTACATCACAATATCTCTTGATGATACCCTCCACTATGACAGGTGATTTTATAATTTATGCTAAAAAAAACATTAAACGTGATTATCATGAAAAATATTCATTCGGCCATTTATTTTCAGCTCCTTGGCCAACAAAATATTGATCATAACTCATTTTGGGTGTGGAAATGTTTCTCTTAAATTTCATCTGCTCTAAGTCAGAGAGTTCCTGAGCTACAGAATCTCATGATAGAAACTATGAATGATGTTACAGGCAGAAACTGTATTGTAGTTTACCAGTAGTATGCTTTGCCCTGGGGGCATCAACACGTGCTTCATACGTAGAGATTTTCTTAACAGTTGGGAATTAGTCTTCCTCAAAGGCTATTTCAACAACTGGCTTGCCATCCCCTGCCCATAGTTTCTGCAATGTGGTATTTATCAGATGACCTGTTGGCATGATCTTGGACTCTTAGGGTTTTTCCTAATTCCTGATTCCCTGACAATGATGTGTTGGTCTTTTATTTTCCAGTCCACTGTCTCATGTAGGAACAGGACTGATTGCTTTTCAGAGACTAAGATTGAAGAGAGATCAGGTCTCAGAATTCACCCATGAAGAGTTCACTGAGGGTAGGCCAAGTGGAAAGCCAACTCCCAAGATGTTACTTAGAAGGGTTGGGCCCTCCTGGTCTTGCCCTTGTTTTCCTGTCTCTTTAATGAGTCAATATAAATAATAAAAAAGTGGTTTCTATCTCACTCATGCCCCCTATCTCACCCCAATTGAATGAATGTTAAATGAGAGCATCACTGGGAATACATAGCCCCATATGTGTCATAGGTGGTTCCTACAGGAAAGCTTGACATAGTAAATTCAGAGAATTATAGCTACCTTTGTTAAGCTTCTGAAATACATCTCTACATGCACTTGTCACACCATCTGCAGGCATTACATGTCTGCAAATACTGCCAATCTACATATACACATTCAGAGGCATACAAACTTTCAAACGTTCTTTAAAATTTCATTATCTAACTAGTACCAAGATCATGGTAGGTGCTTTACAAATATATATTTTTAATTATTATTTTTAATATATTTTATTGATTTTTTTACAGAGAGGAAAGGAGAGGGACAGAAAGTTAGAAACATCTATGAGAGAGAGACATCAGCTGCCTCCTGCACACCTCCTACCGGGGATGTGCCCGCAACCAATGTACATGCCCTTGACCGGAATCGAACCTGGCACTTTTCAGTCCGCAGGCCGACACTCTATCCACTGAGCCAAACCGGTTTTGGCTACAAATATTTTTTGAATAAATAAATGCGTGAATACCTTACATTGTTTGGATGTCTCAGATACTTTTAAGCTGCTTGATTGTTTTTCAAAATGTTGCTTCACAGAAGTGGAGTAGACTTAGGAATCAGAGCCAAAGAGCCAATCCCTTGCCATGTGCTTACTTTCACTCCATGACTCAAACTCTGCTACTCTATCCTGAAGGTGTAACCAACCTCATGCATTCAAATGATTCTAATTTTAAATGTGTAACAATTGGGCTTTGAAATATTTTAAATTTCCTTGAAATACAAAAGAGAAGGTTAGCAGGGTCATTTTAAATCTCTTTGCTTCTAAGAGGCTGGCTTCCCCTTAACTTTTTTTTTTTTTAATTTAAAGAATGAATGAAACAGGATTATAGGATTAATAAACCAGGGAAAGAGAACAAATAATTTTTAAGCACATTCACATACTTTCAGGCACCGCTTTACATGTTAGAATAATTAGTAACTACTCTAACTTAAATTAGGATAATTACTAGGCATTTTTTTTAGTTATTTAAATTTAGTTATTACTAGAACTTCAAAAATAACAAAACTTCACTTACAGAAGTTTCCATCCTTTAGCCCTTTCATTACTTCAGAATGCTTTTCTGTATCAGATCATATGAACTTGTGAGTTTGGGATGGAATAGGTACAAAGCATAGCTCTCCATGGTGCATGTCCTGCTGTTCTGAGGCTGCTATCGAACTCATCCTTTAAGGATGCTTTCCTTTCTGAGGTCTCAGTCTCAGGTTTGCTATGAACAAAATGTTGCTGCTACTTTCACAAGATCGGATTTCTGAGGCTCAGCCCTCAAGCCTTGTTTGGAGCTTTTACACTCCTGTCTAGCTTATCTACTTTCCACCTTTTGGCTTACTCTTTGGATAGACACCCACCCAGAGGACAAGTACACAGCCTTACAAATTTCTGTAGGAGAGTGAGAGAGAGAGAGAGAGAGAGAAAAAAAAGAGCTATTTAAGGAAGTCTGGTTCACTCATTTTTATCCCACTTAGAATAATTTGCTTGTCATCTTTCAAAAGCTAGAAAATCATGGCTTGTGTATATGAGAGTGTGTTGGAGGAAAACCAGTCTCATTGAACAAAAGGGCAATTCTGATAGGAAATCTTTCACAGTAACATGACGAGGACTGAACTAACCTCGACGCGAGTTAAATCGGCCTTATTTTTCAGGACTATGCAGGACTGCCACTTACGCTTAGAAATGAAAATGAATAGCTTCCATTATTTTGGAATCAGAGGAAACATTGGCCATCCTCTTGGTTCTTAGTTCAGAATTCTACACTGTTAGGAGCACAGCTGCTTTTCAGCCCTGTGTGGGCAACATTCAATGTACACCTGAAGTTAGAATGGATCCTGAAACATACTGCTTTACTGGGCAGAAAACCCATGCAGTAAGCTGGGTCTTGTGCCATATAAATAATTAATTTTGGAATGACTTTCATCTTTATTAATTGTTGTCATCTGCCATAAGTGAACCAATCACGTGTCTGAGGTTATAACTTAAAACATGGGTAATTTGAGGCTTAGATATAAATGTGTATTATTTTAAAAGTTTTAATTACCCCAAAGTACTCTTATAAGTGCATTATAGAAACATAGGTATGTTTTATGTATTTACTAGTGGTCCAGTGCATAAAATTTGTGCATGGGGGAGGGGAGGTGTACCTCAGCCCGGCTTGCACCCTCTCTAATCTGGGACTCCTCAGGAGATGTCTGAATGCCTGTGGGATCAGGCCTAAACTGGCAGTCGGACATTCCTCTTGCAATCCGGGTCTGCTGGCTCCTAACCGCTCACTTGTCTGCCTAACTGCCTCTAACCACTCTGCCTACCGGCCTGCTCATCCCCAACTGCCCCTCACCCACTGGCCTGATTGCCCCCAACTGCTCTCCCACTGGCCTGATTGCCTCCAACTGCCCCCCACTGCTGGCCTGATGTTGCCTCCAATTGCCCCCCCCCCCCCGCCAGCCTGCTTGCTTCCAACTGCCCTTCCACCAGCCTGCTCACCCCCAACTGTCCCCCCTGCCAGCTTGCTCACCCCAACTGTCCCCTTGCTGGCCTGATTGCCCCCAACTGCCCTCCCCTCCTGGCCTGATCACCCCTAACCACCTCTGCCTCAGCCCTGCCACCATGGCTTTGTCTGGAAGCTCTCCGGTCTAATTAGAAAATTACCCTTTTATTAGTAGATGTTTATGTAAGTATATACACACAAAAGTGTGTCATTAAAATTGAAGGGCACAAGTTGTCCCATAGATCCCTTAGGCTCTCAAAAAATTAAAATTAAAAGTTATCAAGACTACATTATACAATTTTCAAAAGCCTCCTAATATTTAAATCAAAAAAGGGGGAAAGTAGAAGAATATCATATAAAGAAAAGTATCTGTAAGTAAATTACATCTAGAAAATTTGTACTTTAGAAAATTAATTGTAATACTAACAGCAAGGCACCCATGAAAAACACACATGGTGTCAAAACAAGCCAGAGGAAATCATTTGGGCAAAAAATGAAAAAGGATCCCAAGCCAAATTTATAGAAAATATTCCTTTATTAACTTTCAGTTGAGAATATGTTTGTATATTTTCAGAAAACAACTCAAAGACCATGTGGATTCTGGCAACAGAGAGGAATTGACAGGAGTACTCCAGCCATGAAGATAGAAGAGAAGCAGTCCAGAGATGGAAGATGCTGATGTCGCCTTGCCATAATAGCAGTCAGCAGCTGTGGGTCACTGCAGGTTGCCCAGGACCAAACCAGAGAGGGTTGGACCTGCGTTATCACCATTTGTCCACCATTCAGAACTGAAATATCTTTGCTGACATATACACATAAGGAACTGTTTGACATTGAAATTGAGTCTCAAAAGAGCTATTGGCCCAGAAAGAAACTCACTACAGACTGATTCATTTGCCTTTCAGCATAATGATTATAGCTTATCTCAATTTTGATTCTTACTAGTATATTTCCAGTAGGACATGATCTCACTCATCTAGGGGAAATGATGAACAACATTGGCTGATGAATAAGAACAGACACAGAGATAAGGAGGCATGTGTTTGACTGTTGGACCTCAGAGGAAGGGTGGGGATAAAAGGGAGAGATCAACCAAAGGACTTGTGGGCATACATAGGAGCCTAACCAGTGGTCAAGGACAATAGGGGGGTGGGGACATGAGTGGAGAGGGTTGAGGGATTGGAGTAGGGGGTTGAGGAGAAATATGTGATACTTTAATCAATAAAGAAATTTAAAAAATTGAAGGGCACAAATTATAAGCA
Organism: Vespertilio murinus; assembly: GCA_963924515.1. Taxonomy (NCBI): domain Eukaryota; kingdom Metazoa; phylum Chordata; class Mammalia; order Chiroptera; family Vespertilionidae; genus Vespertilio; species Vespertilio murinus. Next base: position 63,934,343 of record OZ004709.1, read on the forward strand.
TGAATTCATAATATCTAAAGCATTGCCAAGTTGTTGCCCTAGTTGGTTTGGCTCAGTGAATAGAGTGTCAGCCTGTGGACTGAAGGGTCCCAGGTTTGACTCCAATCAAGGGCACATGCCCAGGTTGTGAATCTGATCCCCAGTGTGGGTTGGGGTGTGCAGGAGGCAGCTGATCAATGATTCTTTTGCCATTGATGTTTTTATCCCTCTCTCCTCCTCCCTTCTTTTCTGAAATAAATTTTAAAAAATCTATTTAATAAGAAAAAAATAAAACATTGCCAAATTGTAACTGTAGGTCAAGGTCTGCTTTAGACTTTGAGCATAATCATTGGAACCAGATTCTACTTACACTAACTTGCAATGTAGTCACACTTTCATGAATTTCCTCCTGAGAGTCTCAGTATAGATTTTGAGGCAGTGTAGAGTAAATATTAAATCTAATATTTAAATAAGCTTCTTAAAAAGAGGAAATGTTGCATTAGTCACAATATCAACTTGCCCTAGAGATATAGCAGTGCTTAGGTGATAATTATGCCGCAAATAAAACATAACATACCACACAAATAATTTGGCACCTTCAAAAGAGTTTGGATGCTTTGAAAGTGAACATTGATAATAATCATGCAATTATTACAATTATTAATATCTGAGGATCTTTCCTCTGAGGTATCTATCCATTAGGGACAACTCTCTCCCATTATTATTATTTTTTTCCTTGAAAGATCTCCATTGTCCTGTTGTACTATTTCAATATTTTTTTCCTTTGAAGCTCCTTGGGAATTTTTTTGTCCTTTTCTCCAAGTTAATGCATATCAAAGCTCCAGGCACATTCACTGCTTAATTGCTGCCTTTTTAATTAAGTATTAAATTCTGCACAAACTCTAGTCTATTGGGTAAAGCTTATTCAGTCATCTAGACATGCCACTGCATATCCTCAGAGAAGTGCAGCCACCTGCCAAGGTATCCCATTTAATTAATTGTTTCCCTCAAACCTTTTGCCTAATGATATAGTTCAGAGAGCACTTTAACTTATTTGAACTATATGTTGAGGTATAATACTAGTCACAGAAATAAACTTCAGAGTGTGGCCATGTAGGAAAATTTTTGTTGAAAAATAGATATTGACTAGGCCCTGTGGACATTAACAAAAATTATGACTGGGTTAATTTATTCCAAGATACAGGTTAAATGTAGTTTTCATTAGTGAATGTTATTAAAAGTTACCCATTCAAACTAAATTTATAGGTATTTTTGCTCATTATTTCTTGTTTTCAATTGAATTTAGGATAAGAGTGTACTCAATTCTTCAAGGTTGATCAGATTTGATCCTCTTTATGTACTAGATAGAAAATAATAAAGGTTTTTCTGTCCAAGACAAATTACACTGTGGGGTGCTGACCATATCTGTGGACTAGATAATGCGTCAGTGTTAGCAATCTTTGAAGAATTTCAAAACAAAAGGAAGGTGGAGAGCAATTGATGGGAGTCTGTACTTTAAGTTTCAATTGACTTACTGGCAAGTTTAACATTGAATTTCAAGAAATCCTTTTCAGAGACAAATAAAACTAACTTTAAGATTAAAATCAAATTTGGTGCTTTATCCTAAGAAGAAAATTTGCAGTCTTCCACTTTTCAATGAGATGTGTACCTGGACTTAGCATCTCGGGATGGTCCGGAATGTTAAGAAACCTAACATCCCAAATGGGTCTTGGAAAAAGAAGGTAGCACCATGGACTTGAAAAAAAAGGTACATCCAGCCATAGTTTGTGTTCTGTGTTTACTTTTTATTCCTATGTTTTTCATGTGTGAGTAGGGGAAAGAGGGCACAAATGGGTAGGATGTGTTATCCTCTTTAGTACATAAAGAGGTAGCTGTTATCAATCAACTTTGGAAACTCCCTTGTGGTTTAGCATTTTTTGAGCACTGGCCTGGTCTTCCTGTTAGAAATCATGTGAACCCCAGAGGAGAGCTTTGTCTCAATAGCAGATACAAATAAACAGAAACATGCATGGTATTTTTATGTTTCTTCTTATTGAATGAGGTTAACTGGTTGGATATATGTTTGTAAAGTAGACTAGAATATACAGTAGTTATTAATTTTGGTTAAATTTTGTTTTTCAAAACAGACTTTGAGAGTGGAGCACAATGTGGAAATTTATACCATTGCTCAGTCATCGCACTGAAATCACAAACATACTGATTTCAAAGAGTAGAGTTGGAGAAAGGTTTAGAACCAGTTTGAAGTCTCTCAGTTGATTTTTTTCTCCTAAATTTAAAACTAAGTATCACTTTTGGGGGGATTCTCTGTATAATTTAATTCCTATGCTGCTGTAGTACTATTCTCTAAGTTAGGAGACTGAGCCTTCGGAAGCTTATTTAAATAATGTACACAGCTAGAAATTAGAATGGTCCAAATTTAAAGCCAGGTCCTCTTGACCTCAGATTTCTGCTTCTCAACTTGATATCAGACATTGCCATTCTCTCCATTTTTGCCCAGTCAGTGGCAGTAATGATCACCAATTCTTTGATTTTTGTCAGCTTTTATACAAATGATTTTTACTCCAGGCACTTATTAACATGAAGAGAAAGTCATAGATATAGGGGTAAAATCTCAAAGTTTCAAGGAAACAAAATATATCAAGAAAGCCAGTGCAACTACTGAATGTACACAAAACAGAGGCGATATGAGAGACATCTTTATCCTCTATTAGGATTCTTTTTGTTTTTTAAAGGTAAAAAGAACATGGGCTTAGCAGTCACCAAGCATCCACCCTAACATTTAAATCTGAGTCATTTTTAGTTAAGCAAAATTGGCACAAGTCAATTGCCTATGGATAGAATTTATAGCATGGCTAGTTTGCCAAAAGACTATTATGGATTTTTCTCTCTCAGTGTTCTTACCTCGTCACCTGCCAGAAAAATATTTAAGTAGACTTAAAGTATACACCATCTGACCTTCTTCCCTTTTCTTGTGAATATGTGCGTCCTTGTGTATATGGGGGGTAGAGGTAGGTGAGAGCAAGGGAGCAGAGGGTGTTGCTATGAGCTACCACCTTTAGGGATTAGGTTTTTGTAGGGCTAGGTGCAGGACTTTCAGAATATGATAACTCCTGAGAAAATGATGAGAAGAAGATTTTATTTATTTTCCCTCTTCCCCCCACCCCTGAAGCATTAGAGCCTATGACTCGAGGCATTTCCCTTTATTGGTTTTTCCTCCAGGGTGATCAAGAAAGTGATTTATGCCACAGTCAGAATGAGTCAGACAATAAGAAATCAAACTGAATTTGGACCAGTGAGTATGGATGTACTGAACTGAGTCCCAGCAACCTCCCTGTCTTTCTGGGTGTTTAACCACATGCAAACAGGATGGGATAGTGGCTTCACAACGGGTGTGGTTCTTCCACCTCTTCTCCCACAAACTCCCCTTCCTCTCTTTTCCTGCATGTGTTTCAAATTGGAGCAATGGTGGGTGGGAGAAGCAAGAGCTACCCTGTAACTATAAATAGTAAAGCCAAGGCTCGGAGTGTTCCGGAGGTGAGGTAGAGGGAGATAGACTGGGAGAGGTGGGAAGCTACCCAAATTTAATCACTTGCAACGCTATAAACTAAACCAACTTCTGTAGCATATTAAGAGGCTTTCGTAAATATGTGGCCGGCCTCAAAACCAATCTGAAAACAAAACAATAACAACATCAAACAACAACAACAAAAAAAGCCATAATAGAGATGGTCCCTGATAGATAGTTACCTCCCTTAACTTTGGAAAAATATAGCTTTAGTCAGAACTAATGTGGACCAAAACCCATGGAAAGATTGACGGAAATTCATTTTAAAAAGCCACACACATGAAAATAATTTACACAGGAGGTTTTTCTGCACCACAGCTGTGCTGGTTATTTATTTTGGACCAGTTCATACAAAAAGTGGTACCAAAAATGGATTCAATTCTTGCTTGATAACCTTACGAATGTCCAATTAGTCCCCTGACTCAACACTCCCTTTCCTGAATAGGCTGCTATTTAAAGGCAGATGGTCTTCAGGGTCTCCAGGTATTCATTTCTTTAGCACTGACTTTAAGATTTCGCCCCTGGATCTCATCATTTCAAGCCTATGTACCTCTTTATCCTGTTTCTTTTTATTTTTCTTTTTTTCCCCCTGCAACTTAAATATACCCAGAAGATACAGCATGGAAGACAGAAGACTAAACAGGATCACTACTTAGTGTGTGAACCTGCATCTGCCTGAGGGTGGGAAAGATGCTTGTAAAGAGTACTCCCAGACCCATAAAAGTTATACAAAAGGATTCTCTAGAGCACTGTTGCTTCACCCAGACCATAGACATCAGATGATAGAGTTGCACCTGCTTTGATGCTTGCTCATTTTCCTCTGAACCCCTGAGCCAGGATGAGACAAGTGGTTTATGGGAGTTCCATGTACCTCACAGGGTGGGATCACCGTTGCACCTTGAAATTTAGTGGACCTTGGTGCCTTGAGGCTAGCCAACACATGTGCAAGGGTGTGACATTTATTTAAGGGATTTGGAGACCAAGGTCTCCTGTACATGCAATCAGAGGCTTCTGGTGTCACTATTCATTGAATTATCCTTTGGTAAAGAAGGAGCCGGGGGTTGATACATCAAAACTCTGCCGTTGTGAAAGGAACACGTTTGTATAGTTCTGATCTGGTTAATAGTTAATAATCTTGATCATTATTTGGATTTATACAAGGTCTTTCTTCCACGTTGCCAAAGCACTTCTTGTTCAATCTAGAATTACAGTGAATGAACTCTTAGGTCAATGCAAAGTTCACTTCTTAGGCTACCGCCCAACAGGGTGGATTTGTTTGGAGGAAGAACTTATTCCCTGAAGAGAAGCTCTTGTCATTTATAACAAGAGACTTGGTTATATTTCTGAAAGGAGGGGTGGTTGTTGAGGTTATTCTTAGAGCCTAGCACACAACCTTGGACATCAGAGGTTTAAGGCCGATGCGTTCTTTTACAGAACAATGTGTGAAAGCACAAGGAATCAAAGTTATACTCTTAAGTCTCACAGTCTATCTGGAATACACTTTAAAGGGATGCTAAATCCATTCAGTAGCATCGCCTCTCTTTACTGAGAATGCTGAATGTTGCTGAAAATCAATCTTGGCAAGCATCAAAACTCTCACAGACCAATCTATTTAGTTCAGCAAAGTTGTTGTCTCTGATGTTTTTATTTCCTTTTGACAAGTTTATATTAAAATGACCAGAATCCATAAAATTTAAATCTTACAAAGTGAAGATTTTTTTCTTTCACATTAACCTGCCAATATACAGATGTCCAGCCCTGTTTCATGAGTAGAATCTATGATAGCATAATAGTAGAAGAGTCAGTGTGATGTCAGCTCCTCAGTAAATTGTTATTGATTCTTAAATATTTGATAGGCTCAATTTTATCAATTGGAACAGTGGACTTTGATTTTTTTCCAATGTATTATAACATTTTTTTTTTAAAAAAAGAGAGTAAAAATTGACTTAATGAGACCTGTGAAATTGTTTGTCTGTTATCGTGAGTGCATTTAAATTTTTAATTTTATTTTAAAAAAAAGAGAACATAGAAATTAGATCAAAACTTGACCTTAACCTTATTCAAAGACACCAATATGTCAAACATGTTACCTTTCTAACTGAAAAATAAATTAATCTGACCATATGCCAAAATGATCAATGCCTCAGTTTACTATTGCCTGTTCTCTCTCTCTCTCTCTTTCTCTCTCTCTCTCTCTCTCTCTCTCTCTCTCGGAGGTGGGGTGGGGAGGGGTGGTTACATGACATTCTCCTGCCAGCTTCTTGACAGAGTTATATAAAATAGCCTTGAAAATGAACCCTAGTCTTTAAATACAAGCCCATAATAAAAACTGAAGGAAGTAATTATCTTGCCACTAGAGGGTAATAGATGCTCCAATTGAGCTATCCCTGAAAAAAAGGGATTTGGAGTGTTACCATTTCTCTCATACTTTCTTGTTGCTGTTCTTGGTACATTTTTGTATCCATGGAAAAACATTGCCCTTCTTCATGGAAGATAAATAAACAACAAAAAAGTTAATAAAAGTTCCTTGGGATGGAAAGGCTGATAGAGTGCAGGCTGGTGGTATGAGAGAAAGGGTTGAGGAATTCAGTCACACATTTTGCAGACTATATGGTCATTGAAAGCTATGTGTGAGGCTTAAGTGTATATAAAGAAGAATGCATTTTAGTCATTTTGTATTCATGATTCTTGTGCTTACTATTTACTGAGCACTAAATATTTGTGTATCCTCCCCAAATTCATATGTGGTAACCCTAAACCCCAAGTGTGGCAATATGTAGAGGTGGCACCTTTGGGAAGTAATTAGGTGGAGCCCTCATGAATGGAACTAGTGCCCTTAGAAGAAGACACACTAGAGAAGTGATGTCTCTCTGTGGTAGAAGACAGGCAAGAAGGCATCTGGCTATCTGCAAACCAGGATGAGGGTTCTCACCATGAAACACCTTACTATTGGACTTCTCAACTTCCAAAACGGTGAGAAATAAATGTTTGCAGTTTAAGCCACCCAGTTCATGGTATTTGTCATAGCAGCCTGAATTAATACACATCGGTACATCTTAGCCCTTCCTTTTGCTAACCTAAGTTTGATGTATAGTACTTGTCTTCAAATTTTCTGCTAAGGCCATATGCAAACTTTTTTTTTAAACCAGGAATTCCTGGTATATTTATTTAGTTTAATTATATGCTATTCATTGGCCAAATTAGTTTAATGGAATCAAATAAAAAGAGTACACATTAAGGACAAAAAAAGTCATTCTTCTTAAATCATTTATTTCTCTTCAAGTAATCAATTTTAACCAGGGAAGTCCCTCCACCCCTTCCACTCCAATAAAACACAACAACAAACATCTGTGGGACATTTAGCAATGTCTGGAGTCACTGTTGATTGTCACGATTTGGGAGAGGAGTACAGCTACTGATATTCAGTAGGTAGAGGTTGGGAATATTGCTTATCATCATACACACAGGACACCTCCTCAAAAGAAAGAATTATCGGGTCCAAATCTCAATAGTGCTGAGTCTGAGAAACCTGGTTCAGAGCAAGACACAGGAGGGAATGCATCTTCCTTTTCCTTTGGGGTGAATAGTATTAGTTTAAAAGATAAACTAAGAAAAAGAAAGTGTCTTTCAGGAACAATCTAACTTGGTTGTTCCAAGTTAGGAAAGACACATTATATCAAGAAAGCATAAGGTAAGATGGCAGAGATGTTAGTAAATTTTACCAAATCATAGAAAGGAGGAGAAAAGTTAGAATCCGTAGTTGGACAGATGAACTAGTTTTCAAAAAGGAAAAGGCAAATTCTGAGACCTATTGAAAGCTGAGCTGTCTCCAGTGAGGAGCTAACCAGATGAATTTGACTAGCTATGCTATGGCCTTTATCTTCCTTTTTTTGTCCCAATGGGGAAGATGTAATGTAAGTAAATTTGAGTGAATCCTAATTTATATAGGCTAGGTGATGACTGTTGGTAGGTAAATAACAATTGAGTAATCAATAAATTAATTGGATCATGAAGGTACCCTTTGAAAGGTTTTGCATTTAGTCTTTTCCCGTCAAACATTTTATCCAGTCTCAAGTAAAACTGGTAATTAAATTGAAGTTGACTTAAAATGAGGAGGGTGGCACAGTCAAGATAAGGAACATGATTGTATGAAAACAAGGATATGAGAATAGGAATGAGATAAACTTTAATGTAAGTTCTGACTTCAACATAGGAAGATGTTGGAGGAGAGGGAGGTAAGCAGAGATTTATGTGAAAATTATTTGAGCAACATAGTGGATCCTAACTTCATACTGAATCCAAAATGGTTTTTTATATGTGTTAAGAGACACACGGACAAATGGAGCCACCAGAGAAGAATGACTAAGCTGGTGAGGACCTAGAAACTGTGGCAGGTGATGAAAACTCAGAAGTAGGAAAAGAGAAACCAGAGGGCAATGAGATAATTGTTTCAAACTACGTAAGGGCTTCAAGGTAGGAAAATGTTTAGGCTTTTAGTGATTGTCTCAAAAGAAGCACTAATCAAAGTTAGTAAGTCATTTCATTTATTAAACAAAATAATAAATTTTTAAAAAAGTGAATGGATTCCTTCCAGTTGAGTTTCCTGAAGTCATCAGAGGCTAGCCAATTAAATGATTTGGCTTTTTAAAGGCTGGTTTAAATATAAGATAGCACCAGACAGACTCAAAATTATCTTCCAACCTAAGTTTTGTTCATTTTTTAGAACACCCATAATAAGAATAAACTCCAAATACCTTTTAAGTTGTTCTGATTTTGTTAATAAATATGAATGTGATCACATTGTAAAGCAGGTTCATATACCCCTAAAATATGCTTTCCCTAAGAATATGTCACAAACTGAGGGTCCCTTTGCAACTCATACACAAAATTTCATGAACAACAACAATAACAAAAATTGACATTATGGCATGTTACATTGTTTCTTAGAGTCACAATGCACATTAGCATGCTAGAAGCTCTGAAATCCCCGTGCTGCAGTTAAAAAATGAAAACAATTCTTAAATTCCTCAATGGAGCATTCAAAGTTCTTCACTCTATCTGCCATGATTTTTCAGCCTCCATGTCAATAACCCTCTTTGTAAGGCCTTCCCGCTAGTCATCTAGATTTGGCCTTCTACTTTCTTTGGAATATTGTAGTTCCTGAGTCTTCCCATAGGGGTCAGTCTTCCAGAATGAAAAGCCTGAAGAAATATCCCTCACTTCTGCACTCTTCTTAGAGTCTCAGAAGTGGTTGCATTTCATGTAGATTAACTATTATGCTCCTGACACTACATTGGAACATAATATATCATGATGTATGTTGCAGGACCTGGTCTGGTGTTTCTTAGGTGTTCAATAAATCTTTCTGGAATTATTAAAGGTACCATAAGGCGGTTGGAAGTCTATTGGCCCATGCTTAGGTCATGTAAATGTTCTTAATAGTAAGGCAATTACCTATTATAATCCCAAAGAACAAACTGAAAAAAATGGTGTTAACCACCGACAACCTTTCTTCTTTTTTTTTGGTGAAATATTGATGTAGTCCATAGGGATTTTTTTTTTTAAAACAAATTATTCTCTCTTAATCAGTCTTGGTCCAAACTAGATGATTGCCTGCCAGATGGAAGGGTGGCTTTGTAGAGATTACTGTAGTTCAATGAATGAGCCATATTTGCTGTTTTCATTTTATTATTGTGTTGTTTTTTTCTTTCTTTCTTTTCTTTTTTTGGTTAGAGATATATGGCAATACCTTTGACTTTATTAGTAGCTGGACACCTGGTTTCTCATCACAGCTGGACTAACTTAGTGGTTTTACTCTTTAAATAAATCTAATAATATATTCTAGGTATTCTTTTCAACTTTCTATGGGAAGAATGGTTTTTGACTCAAGGCTATTGGAGGTCTTTCCATGCGAACCTACATAAGGCTCTCTAGTCATCTTACGTGACAGACCCTAAGACTAACTATGATTGTCCCCTAAAGTCAACAGCAAAGGGGATTTGTTAAAAAAAATAAGCAGTGCTTTCCTTCTCCCCTCTCCCAGCTCTTTCCTCTCCAGGAAAATGTGATGAAAACTTTGCAAACCAGGTAGTTTCCACACCCGCTCTAAAATCACAAATGGAATCGCCTGAGCCAGATTTTAAGTGGAAAGTCCAGCCACACAGAATTGCAGAAGATATCTCAAAAAGGGACACATTATTTTAATATAGGGCAATTCAAATGCTTTACCAAATGAGATATTTGTAATAATAATTTCCTCCCATAGACTCATGACTATTCTCTCACTCAAAAGATCACCCTCATATTTCATCACTTACATCTCAATGTCAGTAATTAAGAAGGAGGTTAATTTCCTAAAGAACACTGCTTATTATTAAAGGAAATTATTATAAAGTTTAAATGAAGAGAGTAATGAAGGTATTAAGAAAATGCAATTTAAGAAGCTTCTTGCCAAAACCGGTTTGGCTCAGTGGATAGAGCGTGGAACTGCAGGCTGAAAGGTCCCAGGTTTGATTCTGGTCAAGGGCATGTACCTTGGTTGTGGGCACATCCCCAGTAGAGGGGTGTGCAAGAGAAAGCTGATCCATGATTCTCCGTCATCGATGTTTCTAACTCTCTATCCCTCTCTCTTCCTCTCCGTAAAAAAAAAATCAATAAAATATATATTTTTAAAAAGCTTCTTTTTTCCAATTGAAATAAAAATAATGGAAGTTTAAAAAATTACTAAAGCAGTTTGTACAAACAGAATATATGCATTGTATCTTTTCTTCAAAAATAATTCCCTGAACAGTACTTAGATTTTATTTTCCTTCTGTTCTCTGTCTACAGCATTAATACCAGAATTAAGGAACATAATTATAATTAGCCTACCATTTCTTAGCCTCTTAGTGGTTAACATCAAATCCCTGAAAAGCTGTGATTCAGTATCAAAAGATATCTGGTGAAATGCCAAATACACCAAAGGCAAAAAGAAAATAAAAAGAAAATTAAGTTCTTTTCATTGAATAATGAAATAAATCTTTTACAGTAATGAAAGTAACTCAAATGCTCAATTCTCTTTGGAGGACTTTAACATCCACTAGCATTTCTTCCTTGACTATCTTTTAGACAAATTCCCTGTTTAGAAGTTTATTTCCCTTCCAGGTGAGGAATGGAGATGTGCTGCGACCTTTTAAATTATTATCATATGACCAGGTTCCAGTTAAAGATTTTAGCTAAAGAATGCTGAAACATCTGGTAAAAAGTCCAGCCACACAGAAGTGCAGAAGATATCTTAAAAAGGGATGCATTATTTTAATATAGGGCAATTCAAATGCTTTACCAAATGAGTTATTTGTAATAATAATTTCCTCCCATAGACTCATGACTATTCTCTCTCAAAAGTTCACCCCCATATTTCATCACTTACATCTCAATGTCAGTAATTAAGAAGGAGGTTAATTTCCTAAAGAACACTGGTTATTATTAAAGGAAAGTATTCTGGTAAAAAGTGTAGAACTTTCAAGACATTTGCCTCTTTCCATCTACAACATCTAGGCAGTTGCTACTTAAGCTTATATAACATTTCTTTGCCTTGGCTGCTGTTTAAAATAGCCGAGACTTGTACTCATTCAGTAGCTTGAGGAACTGACTATCCCCAAAGTCTTCCCAATGGATCTGTGGTTACATTTTTTTTAAAGAATATTTTTCCCACCTTCTCTTAAGAGACCTATCAAGCATGCTTTAACATCTTGGTCTTCTCTGCCTTTCCGTGGTAAGTACATGAAATCCAAGTGTAGAGGAGGGGAAAAAACCTGTATCCTCTTAGGTGAAATTCTTGGGGCAGTGCAAATAAAATTGACAAAATACAGAGTGAGAAGAGAAAAACATGTAAATTTTATTTTGATGTTAATATTTTAACTCTATATATACATATGGAGGATCTCACAGAAAAGAAAGTGAAGAAGCCAAACAAACAGCCAGGCATGAAAGCTTGTACTATTTTCAGGGAGAGTAACACATTTGTGGAGAAGTGAAATTACAAAGGTAAGATATTGGGCTTCTAGGGGAGGTAAATTGTGATAAGGTAAATATAAGAGGAAATTAACTAAAGCTCAGGGTTATTTCAGTAAGGTTTGCTAATGAGATTCAAGTTGGTGCTATCTTCAGTGATAGGCTGTATTCCTCTTCCTGGTAAAGGAGGGGGAAGAGAAATAGCAATGAAATTTATGCTCTGCCTGTGGGCAAAAAGTGGGAGGGTAGACAGCTTTCCTATGTCTATTGTTTATCCATTGCCTTCAGCTTGAAATAATCTTCATGCCAAAATGGCATATTTTGGAGTGACATATCCTGATTCCCTTTCTCAAGCTTCTCTGGCAAGTCACTTACATTTCTGTACTTATACTTAAGCCCATGCTCCCCTCAGCCTAGTTGAGATGCTTTCTAGGACACATGTGATCTGAGCTTCCTGTCTCCCTTGTATCAGGAAAAGTCAGTGCTTGCTTTTTTAAGCCCTTCTTTCCCCTTCCCATCCACCAGGTCTTGCTCTCTGATTCCAGTCTCTAATGACCATCTCCAAGGACTTTACTCATCCCCTCTTTTCTCTCCCTCAGGGCCCAGGGTACTGTCATCTTGTGTCCCCCAGGAGAGTGAGCTGGGGCTTTTCTCTGCTCTCTTTGCAATGTGTCATGATTGTAGCATAAACTTTGCATCCTGCTTCCTTCAGAACTTTGCTCTTCAATTGTCATTTTTCAATTGTTTTTTCCTCCTTTCTTTTTCTTATCTCAATATGTTTTGCATCATTCAAAGCAAAAGTTATGAGCTTTAAATGCATTATTTTTTTCTAATGAGAGTTTTAAGAATAATTTGGGGATGTTACAAATTTAAATATTAACTTATTCTTTCTCTTTGAAGCTATAACAATGCTAAATTATTATATTGTAGTTGCTGATGGATGACTAGGGATACAAACACTCAGCTGATAATAGTTCTCAACAAATATGTTTGAACAAACTATTGCCTATTTAAGTTTATTTATTAATTTCTAAAATTGAAATGTATTGCCATATCATTATACAAATTTATGGTGTGCACCATGTCAATTAGATACATTTATATATTGCAATGTGATTTCCATTGTAGTGTTAGTTAGCAGCTCTCACATTACATAATTATCATTTCTTATAGTGATTATAATAATTAAATTCTAGTCTCTTAGCAAGAAAAAAATGACAATAATACAATATTTTGACTATATTCACTATACCGTGCATTAGATATATGGGGCTTATTGACTACTCATTGCAACTTTGTACTCTAAAACGACATCTGACCTATTCATCCACTGCTCAGCCCTGTAACCACCATTTTACTCTTTGATTCTACGAGTTTGACTGTTTTAGATTCCACATAAGAGTGATATTATGCAATATTTCTCCTTCTTTGTCTAATTTATGTCATTTAGCATATCTCCACCCATGTTGTCACAAGTGGCAGGATGCCCATTTTCATGACTGAATAATATCCTATTATATATATATATATATATATATATATATATATATATATATATATCAGTTCAACTGTTTATCTACAAAAGAGTATGGTACTGGCATAAAAACAGATACATAGGTCAGTGGAACAGAATAAAGAGCCCAGAATTAGACCCTTTCATATACAGTCAATTAATAGGCAAAGGAGCCAAGAATACTTGATGGCGAAAGGATAGTTTGTTCAAGAAATGGTAATGAAAAAACTGCATAAGTACATGCAGAACAATGAAATTGGATGCCTCACAAAAATTAACTTGAAATGATCAGATTTAAATATAAGACCTGATATCATAAAACCAGAAGAAAATGTAGGGAAGAGGCTCCTCGACATTGGTCTTTGCAATGATTTTTGGATATAATATCAAAAGCACAAGTAACAAAAACAAAAATCAACAAGTGGGACTACATCAAACTAAAAAACAAAAGAAACAATCAAAAAAATGAAAAGGCAACCTACAGAATGGGAGAAAATATTTGCAAATCATGTATCTGATAGGGGTTAATATCCAAGATATATAAGAAACTCATACAATTCAATAGCAACAATACTATAATAATAAAAGAGTAATATGCAAATTAACCTTCACTGCACTACAATCACAAGCTATGTCCACCAGCCAATCAGGTGCAAGTATGCAAATTAATCCAATCAATATGGCTGCGGTTACAAAAGGAGCAGAAGGCTTGGGTTTCCCCAGCAATGGAGGAAACCAAGCTTTCCACATACCCTGGCCAGCCCAGGTCTCCACTTAAGGCTACAAAGTATCAATAATAGAAGATAAATAAATCCCAACTAAAATGGTGGCAGCCATGGAGCTGGGAATAACAGGATGTTTCAGTTGCCCCATGCAATGGAGCAAGCAGGACAAGCTCCCCCAGCTGTGGCCTGCCTTGGTTTTCACTCAAGGCTACAAAGTTTCAATTATAGAAGATAAATAAATTCCAGATACCAGGGCCTCTACTTGGGTCCCCAGGAGGCATGGCCAGCTTGAAAACCACCACAGGTCCCTCGCCCAGGCTGCTCCATGCACCAAGGGAACCCCCACCCTGATCCGGGACACCCTTCAGGGCAAACTAGCCATTTCCTACCTGTATACCAAGTCTCTGTCCTATTCAATAAAAAAGTAATATGCAAATCTATCATCACTCCAACACCCAAGATGGCTGCCCCATGTGGTCAAAAATGGCTGCTCCCATGTAGACAGAAGATGGCCACTACAATATTGCCAGCAGGGGAGGGAAGTTGGGAGGGACCAGGTCTGTAAGGAAGGGCAGTTGTGGGCTATCAGGTCAACAGGGGAGAGCAGTTGGGAGGGACCAGGCATGAAAGGGAGGACAGTTGGGGGTGATCAGTCCTGCAGGGGAGGGCAGATAGGGGTGACCAGGCCAGCAGAGGAGGAAAGTTGAGGGTGATAGGGCCTGCAGGGAAGGGAAGTTGGGGGGGATCCAAGCCTGCAAGGGAGAGCAGTTTGGGGGGACCTAAGCCTGTAGGGGAGGGCAGTTAGGGGCAAACAGGCTGGAAGGGAGTGGTTAGGGGGTGATCATGCTGGCAGGCAGAAGCAGTTAGGGACAATCAGGAAGGCAGTCAGATGAGCAGTTGGGAGCCAGCAGTCCTGGATTGCGAGAGGGATGTCCGACTGCCCTCCTGTTTAGGCCCAAGCCTATCTGGGCAGTCGGACATTCCTCAAGGAGTCCCAGGTTGGAGAGGGTGCAGGCTGGGCTGAGGGACCATCCCTATCCCCCTCAATGCATGAATCTTTTGCACTGGGTCTATAGTATAAAATAAAAACAAGATAATCCCATTTTAAATAATGGGCAAAGGACCTCACAGACATTTTTCAAAAGAATATATAGAATTGGCCAGCAGGCACTTGTAAAGGTGTTCAACATGAATAAGCAGCAGGGAAATGCAAATAACAACTGCGGTACAATGAGATATCACCCACAACCTGTCAGAATGGCTGTTATCAGAGAGACAAGCCATGACAAAAGCTGGTGATGAAATAGAGAAAAGGGAACACTTATGTACTGTTAGAGGGAATGTAAATTGGTACAGCTACTATGAAAAACACTATAAAGGTTCCTCAAAACATTAAAAATAAAACTACCATATAACTCAGCAATTCCACTTCTGAATATTTATCCAAAGAAATAAGAAATACTAATTCAAAAAGATATATACTGAGTGGCCAGAGTATTTTGATCTCTGAATGCATAATAACCTGGCCACTCAATATATATCCTATATAATAAAAGGCTAATATGCAAATTGTACCCTTGATCAGGAGTTTGACCAGCAGGCAGGCTGGCCAACTGCCTATATCCCTGACCAGGCTGGCTGGACCCCAACAATGCATGAATACACACACACACACACACACACACACACACACACACACATATATATATATATATATATATATATATATATATATATATACTGAGAGACCATATTATTATGCATTTTGAGATCATAATAATCTGGCCACTCATTACACAGGTACCCCTATGTTCATTGCAGCATTATTTACATATCTAATATAAATATACATATAAAATATAATGTAATATTATTTAGCCATTAATTATCATATTATATACTTGAAAGTTAAGATAATAGACCTTAAAACTTCTTACCACATATAAAAATGGTAACATTGTGAGATAATGGATGCTTTAACCAGCCTCATTGTGATAATAATTTTGCAATAATATGTATGTCATATCATGTTGTACACCCTAGAATTACACAATGTTCTATGTCAATTACTAGAGGCCCGATACAAGAAATTGATGCAAGAGTAGCCCTTCCTTCTTATAGCTGCCAGCATCGGCTTCCCTCTGGCACCCGGCACCCAGGCTCCCCTTGTAGCCCCAGCTTTGTCTGCAAGGACATACTGTCTAGTTAGCCTATTATGCTTTTATTATTATAGATATCTCCACTAGAGGCCCGATGCATGAAATTTTGCATGGGTAGGGTCCCTAGGTCTGGCTGGCTATCAGGGCAGATCTGTGGGGTGACCAGCTGGGCGATTGGGGGGCCTGGGGCCTGGGGCCTGGGAAAGCTCCTGAGTTGAGTGTCTGCCCCAACCAGTTGCTCCACTGTTAAGGTAATTTGCATATTAGGCTTTTATTATATAGGATAATGCTGGGAAAAGAAAAATTGCTTACAGTGCACTTTTTGAGATTCTTGATTCCTTTAAAAATGTGTTTAAATTGAATACTATTTTGGTTTTCCTTCCTCTTGAGGTCCATGGGCAATGTAGATTATAGATGTAGAGGTTCTAGATAATCTTAAACAGTGCTTTTCAGCTAGTGATCATTTGGACTTGATAATTCTTTGTTGGGAATGGGGCATGGAAATGAGGGCTGTCCTGAGAAAAGTGGCATGCTTAGCGTCATCCTGGACACATTCAATGCCAGTAGCACCCCTAGTTTTCATAACCAAAAATATATTCAGACATTGTCAATGATCTCAGAATGGATGATGGTGTTGATAGTGGCAAATTCTCCCCCATTGAGAACCATGGTATTATAGGATATTCTTTTCAGAGAAACTAGCCTGTGAATAATCAAAGTAAAAGTTCCTTTTCTCTGTCAGAGACCAGCTCCAAACTTGACCTTCTCCCATAAGACTTCCCATAAACGCTAAACTTATTATTTCTTCATTCTCCATCTATTCAGCATTTTTAAACCTTTGTTTACAATTATGTAAACACTTACCAGGTTTTTGTTCTTTTAAAATGTATATATTACTTATTCTAATTACCCCCTAATGTTTTGAAGGTCAGAAACTATTAACTAATTACTTAATTAATTAATATTTCATGAAGAAGGTAGGCACCAAAGCAAGCCTTTACTCAACTAACAAAACCAAGGGTAAGAATAGCCACAACAGATCTTTGCTCACCTTATTGAGTGTGAAGTTATAAATCAGCATGCAAAATATTAGTCAGTAAGATTACTCCCATTATTTTTTCCTTTTAACTGTGGAAGTTGGTGAATTTTGTTAGAGTAATATTATTGCTTTTCACTCCAATCAAGTGTGCTTTGGAAAATTTTACTATTAGCGCAGTCCACCTATGTCATTGCAATAGAGAAAAATAGATGTGTGGGTGTTGTTTTTAATTTAGGCACAATAGATTGTGTCTGAGAGTGAGCAGTGGTTGTTGGTTTTTAACCTGGACTTAATTTGGGAAGTTAAATTATACAGCTCTGAAAATAGGAGTAGGTAATGGAAAGACAAGCACACTTAAAATATGAAAGGCTTTGGATAGGATCCTTCCCTGTTCTGCCCTGGGAAGTCCCTCTGAAGTCACAGGGAGGTCCCTGGGCCCAGCTGGGACAGGAGCAGCCCCGAGACTTCCATGAAGACATCCACTTGGATGGCTGCGAAGTGGGGCTAGTGAACTCATTCCTAATAACCAGTCAACTCCTTTTAGTTCATTTTCCAGGGCAAGATTAGATCATGTTGGAAACCTCACCAAATAACCTTATAAAAAGAGATGAACTCACCCTCAATTTTCATCAGGTTTTGAAGCAAAACCATAAAAACCACTATCCCACCTCAGGCTACTGGAAACACATTTGCATTTCATTCTCAGGAACAGAAATATCTCCAGGCAAATATTTCAGTGAGAGGAGCGCCTGTGTATTTACCTACTGGAGAAACCCACCTTGTCAGGCACTTGTTCCAGAAATGCCTGTGGCCCACTGCCACAGACCAGATGAGATTTAAAAGCAACTGGGGGGTTTATAGCCTCCCCCTCCCCCCTCCCAACTGAGGAGAGTCAGAGCTGTTCTGACTTCTTCCAATAAAGTCTCATTTGGTTACACTGCAACCAGTTCTCCAGTTAGCCCATAAGAAACCATAGTGTTGTTTTCCAATGAGCAGGAACTTGTAAATGTACAACTTCCTAAATTAATTAGGCAAGTGTGTGAGTTGTTGACAGCCTTTGTTTGCTAAGTGTCATAAAGACCAGTGAGTCTAAAGAACAAAGAACATGTGGCTAGAAATCCACAGGTTTTTATTCACACTAAGGATATTTTATGGACATTTAATTTACATTCAGTAAATATATAAATCTTAAGCATACAGCTTGATGAACTTTGACATATGCACATCCCTGCCACCCAGATCTGAAGGGATATCATCATCTCAGAAAGTTCCTTCATATTCTTCATGATCAATGCACCCACCTCCCTCCAAGCCAGTATTCTGAATTTTTATCACTGTAATGTAGTTTTGTTTTGTTTTCCCCTGAATTTCACACAAGTGGAGTAATAGAGTATGAATTCTTTTGTACCTGGCTTTTTTTTGGTTCAGCATAATATTTGTGAGATTTATCTATGTACTGTGTATATTCCTTATTTGTCATTATTTATTGCTGAGTAATAGTTCACTATATGAATGAACCACAATTAACCCATTTTCTTGTAGTTGGACCTTTTGTCTTCCTAATTTTGGGCTCAAATGTATAGTATATGTATATGTATATGTATATGTATATGTATATGTATATGTATATGTATATGTATATGTATGTATATATGTTACATAAGCTATGGCCCATCTATGCACAATCTATTATGTATTTTCTCATTCTTTCACTCTTTCCCACATTTCTCTACCTCAGTTTTGTTTCAATTCCTTTCTACTATGTCTTGACTTTCATATATATAGTCTTATATCCTTATAAATACGGATATGTCTATATAAGTAATATTCTACTTACAGAGATTAATGAGTAACTTAAACTCTTCCCATGGAAGCTAAGAAGATAGTAACATGGTAGTAGAAAGCCAATAAACACAATTTAGCAGCATCCAGTCTTTGAACTTTTGAAGACTGAACTCCTAACCTTTCTGTTTTTTGCAATGTGTTTTTGCTGCTTCCTTAGGGGAATCACCTAAAATGATTTTGACTTGGGTATTACATAAAATATCTCCAGAGAGTTATGTTGCCAAGCCACACATAACATGCTAATATTTTTTTCAAACGACTTTAATATAGCAATCAGTCTTCTTAAAAAATAGCATATCCCCCCTATAACTTGGCTTCATCATTGCAGCTTGTGGTAAACATAATTAAATAGCCTGGAACAGGTTTGAATGCTTAATGCCACTCTGGACACAAGCCAGTATTTCTATTTATAGGTGAGATTGGTTGATTGGGCAGGTGTCTCTAACCTTGTGTAATTATCATATTCTGTAGAAGTTTATTTATTTTCATAAATAAAACCATGTTTTAGAGTGATGAGTGGGGCTTGCTGCAAGAAGAATTCTTATGGTGAATTGTTTACTAACCATAAATTTATAGTGTGTGTGTGCTTTTTGTTTGTTTGTTTGTTTGTTTGTGTGTGTGTGTGTGTGTGTGTGTGAGAGAGAGAGAGAGAGAGAGAGAGAGAGAGAGAGAGAGAGAGAGAGTGTTTCTCTGTAAATATATCTGGCAGTCCTTAGGGGATTAGTACAGTTGACTCTCTAGCCAGATGTAGAATTTTAAAAGGTGGAGGAAATGCTAGATAGAACAGTAGGTGTTAAAGTAGAGATGAATAAAAATTACAATATTGTAATTGCAGAGTAGTATGAGGCCACTAACCATAGAGTTCATTGTAGAGATTAGAAATTTTAGAATGTAGACATTTTACTTGCCTTTTCTGAACTGTTCACAGACTCATTCCACCAGCTTCTTTATTGCATTTTGTGAGGACATTCTAGGTATTTTTGCATGTTGTCTTTTTCTAGGGATTAGTACATTTCATATAAATTTTAATTAATTTGAATAATACGTCTAATGATATGGAATCTGTAAGTATATCTCCTTTTTGTCTGATATTACTAATTTTTTGTATTTTCTCATAATTCTTCTGGGAATTTATTAGTGTTTTCAAATAATTAAAATTTTCTTGTTGATTTTTCTATTATGCAATTGTTTTCTATTTCATTGACTTTAAATTTGTCTTATTATTTCTTGCATTCTATTTTCTTTTTTTAGCTTAATTTGTTGTTATTAATTTCTTGAGATATAAACTGAGATAATTGATTTTTCAACCAGTTTCCTTCTTATAATATACTAGAGGCCCGGTGCACAGAATTCATGCATGGGGTGGGGGCAGGGGTGTTGGTGTCCATCAGCACAGACTACACTCTCTCCATTCTGGAACCCTGGTAGGATCAGGCCTAAATGGGCAGTCGGACATCCCTCCCATAATCTATGACTTCTGGCTCCCATCTGCTTGCCTGCCTGCCTTCCTAACTACCCCTAACTCCTTCTGCCTACCAGCCTGATCACCCCCTAATCACTCCCCTGCCAGCCTGATTGATGTCTAACTATTCCCTGCCAGTCTGATTGCCCCTAATTGCCCTCCCCTATAGGTTTGGTTACCCCTAACTGCCCTCCCCTACAGGCCTGGTCATCCCCAACTGCCCTTCCCTGCAGGCCCAGTTGCCCCCAACTTACCTTCTTTCCCAGCCCGCTGACCCTTAACTGCCCTCCCCTGCAGGCTTGATTGCCCCCAATTGCTCTCCCTTAAAGGCCTGGTCCCTCCCAATTGCCCTCCCCTGCTGGCCTGATCACCCACAACTGCCAACCCTTGTAGGCTGGTCCCTCCCAATTGCCCTCCCCTGCTGGCCATCTTGTGGCAGCCATATTGTGTCCACATGGGAGGAGCCATCTTTGAACACATGGGGGCAGCCATATTGTGTGTTGGAGTGATGGTCAATTTGCATATTATTCTTTTATTATATAGGATAGAGGCCTGGTGCACCATTTGGGGGTTGGCTGGTTTGCCGTGAAGGTTGTCCCAGATCAGGATGAGGTTCCCTTGGTGCATGGGGCAGCCTGGGCAAGGGGCCAGAGAAACATGCAACCCAAGCCTCCTGCTCGCTTCATGGCAGTAGCCATCTTGGTTGGTTTAATTTGCATACTCGCTCCTGATTGGCTGGTGGTTGTGGCTTGTGGGCAAAGCGGAGGTATGGTCTATTTGCATGTTTCTCTTTTATTAGTATAGATGCAAAACTCTATAAACTTACTTTTGACCTTCAAATTAACTGTATATAACGCATTTCAAGGTATTTACTAATTTCTTTATTATTTTCTCTATGACCCATGGAGTTATGTATAACTTTGTTAGTTACTTTCCTAATATTTGAACATTTATTAGTTTTTTTGTTATGTAGCAATTTCAAACAATACCATTTGGTCACAGAATAATATTTGTATTATATTAAGTTATGAAATTTCTTGAGAATTCATTTATGGGCTAATATTTCTGTGCACATTTAAAAAAAAATAACGAGAGAGAGAGAGGGAGAGAGAGAGAGAGGGAGAGATTTGTTGTTCCACTTATTTATACATTCATTGGTTGATTCTTGCATGTGCTCTGCCAGGGAACGAACCCCAACCTTAGTGTATCTGGACAACACTACCCAATTGAGCTACTTGGCTAGGGTCTCCATTTAGTTTTTGATAGATCCTACTTATCTAAGTATTTCATTTTGTATCCCATTTTCTTAAAAATATTACTTTCAATATTGAGTACTCCTGTGAATATTTATAATGTCATGGTTTTTTTCCTCTTGGTATTTAATAATTTGGTCTTGTTTTATGGTGTACAAAATAATTCTTATCTCATGGTATATAAAATATTTCAGGACTTTATGAATGAAAAAGTACAGGGATAAACTAGAGATAATATTAGTTTTCTCTAGACATAGTTTATCTTTGCCTCTGGCAAGTAATTTAGATAGATATAGCTAAACTTAATTCAGGCTGAGATTGGGTGGAGCTGGCCTGGGCTTAATCTTTGTAATAGTTTTGTTGTTATTTAAATTTACTCAGTATTAGCTAGTTGGTTTTAAACCTTCTGGGCCTCACCTGAAAGTCTGTGGTGATATCATGTCGCTTCCTCCTTGGTAGGACCTGAATTCTGAAAACTTTCAGCCAATCCTTGGAATCTGCCTAAAGCACTAATTGTCTTTTCAGTCACTTTGTCATCATTTCTTCTTGGGTTCTCTGTCCCTGGATTTTTCTCTTGGATATTTTTGTCTCTGGTTCAGAGACTAGGTCCTATACAATAATGTAATCATGTAGTCTAATCTGCAGAAAATTTCTTTCTCTTGCATTCAGCATTTGTGGTCCTCAAAGTCATGCCCTCCCTCCACATATCCTCTGGGACATCTCTACATTGTGTTTAGAATTTTTGGGAAAGGCAAATAGAACTTTAATATCTTCTACTACATATCTCAATAAAGTATTCAAAGCATTTGATTTGGGCATATTTTAGGAAACTATAGCATACTTTGGTACATTACATTTCATTAAACCATAGAGTAAATAACATTTGTTAACATTTCTAATTCTAATGTGGCACCAAACCCTTGATCTTTATAGTAGCACTAGATAATAATAGTGCTTCTATGTGAACACACACTCCAATTTTTAATATTTTGAATTCAAGGCCTTCTTAAAAATGTTTAATTTTCTAGGATTGAATAAAATGGTTTTGGTTTATACTTAAATGCCAATTTAAGTTTAAAATTAAAATTTAAATAATTTAGAAAAAGTACACAGGTGAATCAGCAAGGGTTGTTGAACTCCACACATGCAGAATAAGATAGGTTTCTGAGTAAAGGAGTTGAGTGGCTTTAATGGCCTTTCATTATTAATTAATTTCTATTTACCATTTTACAGCTCTTTGCTACATTGTGGAATTGACTCTTAAAATCCTTATCACGTGGGTTTCTTGCTCTGTGGCTTCACATTAGTTCAACCAGTGAGAGTCTAGCAAGAGGTAAGATAGAAGAAGAAAGAAGATGAGGCATTTCTTTTCATTAATCTTCTTCACCTTAGTTCAGAGGCCCTAATAAGCAACATGTCTCCCTATGAATATAGAATCAAATTTCCATGAACTCTGGTGTCTTCAATTTCTCCTCTTGCCTCTTCATATTAGGAATAGTAACAGTTCTCTAGGTATCTGCATATCATTGATTATTGGCTATATCTTATTCCATTCATTGAAGACTCTTCAAAATACAAGATAATTCCAAGCAGATTCCAAGCAAAAAGAAGATCAAGGACAAAGGTGTTGAGGGCTGAAAGAGCTTGGCATATTCTACAAAGTAGTGTAAACCTAGTGAGCTTGAGTAGTGAGAGCAAAGGGGAAATTGGAGGAGACATGTTTGAAGGAACAAGAAGGTATAAAATAATGCCAAGCCTGGTAGGTCAGATTAAAGGGCCTGAATGTGAATTTAAGTGCAATGGGAGGCCATTGTAGGTAACATCCGGGTTAGTTGAAATAGGCAGACCACTCTGATGAGTACTACTAACTTTTCAGAAATTAAGGTGGTTTGGAACATGTTAGAGATAGAGATAAATGGAAGGAGATAAACTTTGGAGGTAGAACTGACAGGAGATGGATATAGAAACTCCCAAGTTTACTCATTTATTTATTCATTCAGCTGATACATGCTAATTAAATGCACACTTTATCTATGCATTATGTTAAGATATATTTATAGATGATAGTAGATATTAAACAAATGTTCTGCAACTCTCATCTGCATTATCAATTTAGAATGCAAGGTTTTTCATTATTACAATAAAATGTTTCCAGTAACTCAAAATGTCACTTATCCGTGTTTTCAAATGTGTAAGTATATGTGTAGGTGTGTGTACATGTAATTTATACATTCTTGACTTTCTTTGTATTACCCTTCTGTTGGCTTAGTAATGCTGGGTATGGATTAGCTAGCTTAAAACTCTATTGAAAATTCATCATAGGAAGAAAATGCTTTTCCAACTCTGGATTTCCTTTGTCAGTAATTAGAAGTTGGTGGGAAATTCCAACCATGTGAGAAATGCTGACATTGATTTCTGTAAAATGTCTGGAACAACCGATGCTATTACGTGAACCAGATCCAATCAGTTCTCAGTATAAGATATATTAGTAAGAAGCTCCTCAGAACAGAGACGGAAGCACAGCCCCTGGTAAAAGGAAGTCAATCCAATGTTTTCTCTTTTAAGCTGGGAGTTTCCAATGAAATAAAGTCACAAGAGCATCAATGACTAATTGAAAAAAAGGCAAGACAGAAATTTATTTTCCTCATTCTTTGTAACTGATATAACCCAAATCTCCACTCCAAGGCAACTTTCAGCCATTTACTCTGTCCAGGCAATATCTCCCCTCACCAGTGGCCTTCTTCCACCCCACTTCTCCCTGACACATTAAAACAAACAAACAAAAATTATCTTATGTTGTTGAGCCAGAGAGATAATGACAGAAAATCAACCTAATCAGTCTTGTTTAGAGAGCTTAATTTGTGAAAACTTACAAAAAGACATTATATCAGCTAAGACTATATATACAAATACATTCCACTCAAATCACAATTTACCTACTGTACTTATAATGATAGGTATTCTCTGTCTAGTCAACATTGATTTTCAGACAGATGAGCTTTAATTTTCTGGATTCCCTTAACTAGCTGCACTGCTTGCCCTGTTTTCTGATTCTTTGTGTAGCATAATGAGTAACTTGATATGGGCCTCATATTTTATAGGCACATAATTCATCTCGATTCCAGATGCAGGAGACTTATTCCTGCTTGACTTCCCAGTGTCCTCTCCACAGTCTCAATTAGATGATTATTTAACAGCCAGTTGAATTCCCAGACCAAGCCATCAAGGCCTAGATCTTTAATTGCCCAAACTGTTTGTTCTAACATGTGGCTTTCAAACATCCTGCTGGGTCAAGTGTAATTGGAAAAAGATGGCTTTCCTATCCTGAAAGACTTAGGGCATAGAATATAAGCAGTGGACCAATGACATACAACACATTCCTAATATATTTTTATATGAAAACATGTATTTATTAAATTTCATGTGTGTGTGTGTATAAACTCTGTGAAATTTGATTCTCTCTATTATTAGAAATATCAGAAGTCTAGTTTCCCTCAATACCAAAATATATTTTTATTTGTAACTTAATTCGGAGAAGAGACATAATAGATATATGGAACATTGAAAGATTGATGCTTTCTGGTAGAAAACAGTAAGTTCAGCTTGATGTTGTACCTAATAATGTTTAATTCCTCCATTCGGTATCCAATTATTCTGACGATGAATGATGGCATAACTGACATAGAGCATCATGAGGGATTATTATTTTTATGGTAGGAAGAATAAATACTTAACAGTATCTTAGTTCTTTGGAAAATGAAACTATCTATCCCAGGATACAGTAAATCAAATGAAAATATTACAAACAGTAGTTAGAAGGCTACAGTCAAGTTCCTTATGAAAGTGCTGGAAAACTCCCACAAATTATTGGAAAAGAAAAAATAAAGGAGGGATATTAATAATGTCAATCAGTTAGTCTCTTATGTGGAAGAAAACCCAAATAATAAATGAAACCATTTCAAAGTCATTTGAAGTTAAGTCTCAAAAAAATAAAATAAAATATAAACATAAGAAAGGAGCTTAATCTGTATGCCGACCAGACTTCCTTTGCAAACCTGCACAAATGCTGCTGTCTTTAGCTTCATTTCTCAGTTTCCAAAATGAGAAAGATTGGGCTTTTTTTCCCTTAAGTGTCCTTGAAGTGATTAATTATCTAATGGTTTCTAAAGGCCCTTGAAAACCAAAGGCCTGAGATTTAACATATTATTGTGCTTTCCTCTTTGATCATTACGTTGATGGGCATTTATGTTGTTTTCAAAATGTTCTATTAAAAAATTGTAATGAGCAATCATGTACCTATTTTCCAGTGAACAGATTTTCTAGACTGTATTCTTGCAGGGAGATTTTTGAGCCATGGGTAGTCATGTTGACTAAACTCAATATTTTAAATTATAGTCTAGATTGTTTGTAATGCCACCAGTGTATTATGAGGCTCCTTCTATGTACCACATCCTCTATTAAATTTGAGATTGTCAGTCTCCTGAGGAATTGCCCACACTATAGATATTCCATGATATCTTATTTGTATGTATTATTTTCACTCTAGTAAAAGTCACCGTTTTGAGTGTATAGTTGTATAACCACAACCACAGTCAAGGTATAGTACATTTCATTACCCTGGAAAGTTCCCTCATGCCTCTATAGCCAAATCCTCTGTGCCATGCCTTGGCAAGCATTGATCAGTTTTATCTTATAACTAGAGGCCCGATGCACGAAATTTGTGCAAGGGACTCAGCCCTCACAGCCCCAGCTGCCTTGGCCCTCGCCGGCCAGCTGCCTTGTGGCCCCAGTTGCCTCGAGGCCCTGTAGCCCTGCCCACTGGTCATTCCAGAAGGTCATTTGGAAGGTCGTTTTGCCATCTGGTCTAATTAGCATATTAGCTCTTTATTATAGAATTTATTTTACAGACAGTTAAAAATTATGGAATATGTAGTTGTGCATATTTTCATATGTGTGGTTTCCATCTTCATTGTGAATTTTCTATCCATGTCATATGTCAGCTTGCAATTCATTTGAGTATAAATAACTGAAATGCTTATATTATTGCCTAAAAAGTTACTGCATTTTGTGAGCTAAGGAGCCTATGACTATTAGTGGGTCAAAAATATTAAAAATCCATGTTTTTTTAAAATGCATAATCCTTGAACTATTGATTTTTCATCCTCACAAATACTGCTTCATAGATGCAAGATGGCTGACATACATCCAGGCAAAATGTCTAGCTCAAGGCAGAAAAAAAGGGCATGGGAATGTCCTCTGCCTCTCTCTCTCTCTCTCTCTCTCTTTTTTTTTTTAATCAGAAAAGTGATTTCAAAAAGGCATCAGCAGGCACTTCCTTCAGTCTTCCTGATCAGAGTTAGTTGTGTGTGTTTTGGAACAGGAAGCAGGGAGCATGTTCTGATAGTTTGCTTGGACACACATTGAATTTACAGATTAATGTGGAATACTAACATAGTATAAAGTTACATGTGCTGGGCCTTGTTATGTATTTTAATCAAATTTTGTATTTTCCTGTTTGTAAACATGTGCAAAATTCTTACATATTTTATTAGATTTATTCCTATTTATATCTAATGACTTATCCAATTCATTGTATTAATTTTCTAAGGAATATCCTGAACTTTTTATCTAGAGGAGTTTTTAATCTCTGAATAATGAAAATTTGGACTCTTCCTTTGCAATTATTATTGTTTTCCTCCCTCCTTCCTTTCCTCCACCTCTCCTGCCCTTTCTTTTTTCTTCCTTTATACATGTTTTGCCCCTTTTGCATATTTATTTTAATATTTCTGATCTATAAATGCATCTGTTCCTAGAATTCTTTTCTAAGTAGTTATAAGATCTGTTCTTCTCATGAATTAAATAAACTCATATGCATATATTTATTTTCATATCGGCATAAGCCATGATGATACTTTTTAATATTATCATTTAACTTTTCACTCTTTAAATTTGTTTGGTAAGTTTTGAATCTGGCTGCTTTTCATCCACATTGTTCTGTTTCTTGCTCATTATTATATTTTCTGGTATGAGATTTTACTGTAATAAAAAAATTGAGATTGCCTTAATTTTTCTATTCTTGGCAGTGCTGTTTTTTTGTTTGTTGCATCCCATGCGTTTTGCTCAGGAATGATTCCTGGTTTGGTTTTGGAACCTTTAAAGTGCTATTGCCTTTAGCACAGTTTGCTTTTATTGTGGAATTTCTATTTACCGTGGGTTGTGGAGGAGATATCTCTCTCTCTCTTTCTCTTGCCCACAGGAGTGTGTGTGTGTGTGTGTGTGTGTGTGTGTGTGTGTGTGTGTGTGTAATTTTGTTTTATTTTCGCTTCAGTTTGGGTAGTTTTCCTGGTTGTGCATGAGTTGTAATGTTGAAGTGCTGACTTGGTGCTGGCTTTGGGTTTCCATTCTGTTGTTTCTCTAGCATATCAATCACATTCTAAGGTACAAGAAAAGGTCTGGCAGTAACTTAGGTTGGAAGAATTAAAAACGTGAGTACTAGAAATGAGCCTAGATTAAGGGGCTGCAGGACAAAGATGGCCCATTAGAGGACTCCCATGTTGTATAGAAATGACCAGACGGTTGAACCACAGTTTAAACATTGGCTGGGGCTCCTCCTAGGACACATAGCCATAGCTGAGGGGAACCTGATGGAGTTAACACCCGAAGGCTGATCGCTTGTGACACTCCTCACAGCGGGGCAATTCCTTGAAGGAAGAGCATGGCAGTGCCTCCCTTTGTCTGCCAGAGATCACTTCCTCTCACACCTACACACATTGCTACAGCATCAGCTCTTACTTACTTTCCTGCTTCCCTCTTTAGGAAAATAGTGTTTTACTTCTTTCAAACTTGGCTACATTACCCGGAATTTCTAAATATTAACAATATCCAGACAGTTTGTCTTTTTACTTGATTCAACTTATGTCCCTCTAAGATATCACTTCATGGGTACTTATTAGAGAGTTGGTCAGCACCTTTGACACAGTGATGGTTGTATTATAGAGACAATAAGTAACAACAATCCTCTAGTTGCCACAGAATTATTCACGGATTGTCCAGGTTGCTGTGACTAATGATTATAGGTTGTCCTGTTTCTAGCAGAGTCAACTGACAAATGCCCATTTGATGTTGACAGTATTAATGATCCTGATGCTAGGAGGTGGAGGCAAATGGGAAATAGAAAAGAAATGTTCCTGCATTCAGGAGACTCTTAGTTGGAATTACTAATACACAAGAAAGGGTTGAAAATCAATTAGCATGAAAATATGGTTGGAGCTCTGCCTACCCACCATGTAGATTGTGGGCAACCAGCACCGGCCTCACCAACAAGTGCATGGGAAATGCAGATTCACAGGCCAGGCTCCAACTTCCGAGTCATAATCACCACTTTAACAGTGCTTCATACGCACTTTAAATTTGGAAAGCACTAACATATACAGCAATGTCATAGTTGATGAACTTTGGAGAAAGCAACTGAGTATGAAGGGCCCTTAAATGGTTGCATGAGATCTCACCTTGAAGGAAGGAGAATACAGAGAGTTATAAGGGACAGACCTCAGTTTGTGGAACAACATGTGATAATACCATTTTTAATCTGGCAGAGAAATCTTCGATATTAACACAGAATTCACTGTGGTTTGTCCCTCAGTGAGATGGCACATCTAACAAAAGATAATTTGACTGGATATTAACATTTATATTGTATGTCTTCTATGCTGCAGGAATTTCCACAAAATACATGAAGGCCTTTTGATAATTTATTAAGTAGAACTAGAATGATCTGAATTTATAATTAATTTTACTTTATAGTAAATTTTGCCATGCTTTACTGCCAAAATATGTAGGGTTTCTTTTTTTTCTTTCTTTCCTAAAGTGTGGCCTTAATAAGGTTTATTACATGCATTCCTCTAGATTCTGAAAAGGCTGACATTTTTATAAAATGTGTTTCCCCACAATCTTTTGTAACTGCCTTTTCCCTGTGTCCTCCCTTTTCTGCAAAGTGGAAACTGTAACTTTGCAAAGCAGATCCACATGCTGTAAAATGGTGGAAATGGGGACTTTTGTTACAAATTAAAATGTTCTCTGCTTTGATTTCTGCTCACATTATTAAGACAGGTAAATTATATTTTCATAAAATATTTCCATTAGAAACACACACTCACAACTGTGATGCTATATTATAAGGTAATTTCAGAGGGTCTCACTACACTGCCATCGTTTTATTTCTAATTCCAGATCAGAGAAAAGGGACAAGCAAGCCTTGAACTGACACTACTGATTCAAACGCTCAGTGTTATGGAGAGAAGGAAAATACTTCTTTGAGGTAATTTTTTAAAATTGTCCCTAGGGCTCCTTATAATTTTTTTTAATTCCCACTCAAGGATATGTTTATTTATTAGAGAAGGAGAGAGAGGGAGGGAGAGAAAGAGAGAGAGAGAGAGAGAGAGAGAGAGAGAGAGAGAGAGAGAGAGAGAGAGATGGGTTGCCTCCCTTATTCCCTTATGCTCCCAAAAAGGGATAGAACCCACAACCTAGCACAACCTAGGCATGTGCCTGGACTGGGAATTAAACCCATCACCCTTTTGGTGTAGGGGACAATGATCTAAAGGACTGAGTTACCTGGCCAGGGTGGGATTCTTATTCTTATAGTTTGGTTTTAAAGACATAGTAGTGGTACTTGTGAAGGAGGTATACAGAATCTCACATCTCACAGTTATAAAGAATGTACTTTAAGCTTAATGTATTAGAAATGAGGAAATATGCTAAATTCAGCTTGTTTATTTAAATAGTTTTGCCTCCTTTTTTTAATGCCCTCAGTTTCCTAATTTATAAGCAAGTTCAGATATTAAGCTTTTTACTGAAAAAAGAGAGCAAGCAATAGATTGACCAAATTAATGAGTAAAACAGCTTTACTTTAACAACTCCATTAAGATATAATTCATATATCATAAAATCCATCCATTTAAAACATTTAACACAGTAATATTCAGTATATTTTGCTTATTAGTTATGAAACCATTGCCACAATTAATTTTAGAACATTTTAATCACACCCAAAAGAAACTTGTACCCTTTAGCAACCAATCTTATTCCTTCTCACCTCAGCCCTGGATAATACTAATCTGCTTTCTGTCTCTCTGGATTTTCCTGATCTTGACATTTCAGATAAATAGAACTATATAGCAAGTGAACTTTTTTGACTGACTTCTTTCATTTAGCATGTTTTCAAGATTTAAATATGTGGTAGATTGCATAACAATTTAATTCTCCAAACATTGTGACTTCTCTTTATCTAAGTAAATCATTAGATTTTGGGCAGATTACAATTCCCCCCAAGATTTGATAACATCTTGTTTCAAGTATTTATTTTACATAAGAGACTATCTTCTCAGGGTGTGTGTGTGTGTGGGGTGTGTGTGTGTGTGTGTGTGTGTGTGTGTGTGTGTGTATGCAACTATCATTGGAAATTACCCTTTTACTGTACATTGAGTGCATTGAATTTTAATGCTTTTTTTTCCTCCAGGGATCTATTGCTGCCCTGCTTTATTAAGTTCCCTGACAGCTGATGGTCATGCCTGAGGGCCTGGAGTTTTCTAGTTATGTCCACTTGCTATCAGTAGAATTTTGGGCAAAGCAAGATCCAGGTAGCGCCAGTCATTATGGACAAGAACTGGTATTTATACAAAAGAATTAACTACTCTCTATGGTCCTTGCAAGCTTCTTCCTCTCAGTTTTCCTGGCTATTTGCATCACCTACCTTAGCTATCTGTTGATAAATGTACACAATGGCTCAGTCTTAGAACAACATTAGAAAATGGCTTTCATGCAAACTAGTAAGAGCAAGAAAAAAGCAATGAGGAGGAAGTTAAACAGCTGAGGACTTAGGAAGAGGAGTCAGCCACTCAAGGGTAGCAATACTATTGGCTTTAAAAAAAATGTTTTTGGCTACTTAAATGTCATAGAAAAATGTTGAAAAATACTTTTACAAAACAAGTATTTTAAGGAAGCAGTTGTTTTGTCTACATTTCAGTTAGGGGCACTTAGCTTTTTCTATTCTTTTTTTTTATTGTAAGAACTGAGGCTCAATTTTTAACTGATCAAAGATGTTTGGATTTTCAAATTACTGTGTAAATAAATTCAGCACAGCAGAATATATCTTGTAACCAACCACTGCCTTTGCTTTCTCACTTTGCATTCACCATCCATTCTCTCAAGAGCATTACAACTGTCTACTACTGAACTATGCAAATAAATGAACCTTACCAAATAAATGACATAAAGGTAAGGAAGCCTGACCAAAATGTGATGAGTCTAAAATTATTCTCCTTACTCTTCTCTTGACGTTTTATATTGTTGTGGCTCTATAAGCCCTCTGCATTTCCTTACATGTATTGACTTAAACTTGTTTTTGTTTGGAGGGATTCTTGTCTTCATCATATGTATTTGTCTTGTCTCCTTCATTAAGTTGGAAACACTCCAGGGAACTTGGTTCCCCCCATGAAGCCACTGAGAGAACCGGCAGGTTGTTGAGGCATAGACTGCTTCTGTGTTCATGATGACTGAAATTCAGGGCACACATGGCTGGTGTTAACTTTAATTAGGATGATGAGTGCCAGAAGTTATTATCTTACGTGTGATATCATCCTATCTCCCCTATCTCCAGGTCTCCCATTTCTGTTGTTCTTGGTACAAAGAGCAGTAAGAAATTCTGCACTAAGCTGCTGAGTTCTCCACTGCAGGTAGAGAACGAGACCACAGAAGAGCGGCTGAGAAGTTCTGTTGATGGTAGAGGAAGATTTTGGGCTAATAGAAACAGGAGGAATGAACCGATGTCAGTCTGAGAGCAAAGGCCCAGATTCTTTTTCCGGTCTAAACATATAATGTCTGCCCAATCTTTGCAGGCATACAACTTATGAATGGGTCTTTACACACGTTTATTTGCTACTTTCCCCTCCTCATTTGTTAAGGCAGTATAAAATGACTCTTAACAAACATGTGTCTTTATAAAGCATGGAGCAGAAGTAAGTGAGTGACGATGGGAAGATTTCTTGGGGGCAATTGGAAGATAATGGAGGCTGCACTATTTGAAAAACTTAAACTCTCCCATCTTTACTAATGTGAAGTGCAGCCTATTTTCAGTTTTATTTTGTAGTTTTATTCTTGGGAATTTTTAGCCTCCCTCAACCAAATTCTCATTTATTTGCTTGCTCTCATCTTTCCTAGAACATCCATGTTTTATAGCAAATGAAATGCCTGGTTAACCAAAACTACTATTCCAAGAGGAAGAGTTCCAGCAGGAAGCTTTTTCTAGAATGGGTTAGGAACAGACAAAATGAGCAAAGGCACAGACTGGCTGAGCAACTTTTTGGCTAATACTATTGGAAGCAACACTCATAACCAATTTACAGCTTTGCAAAGTTTGGGTTTTAAAGCAATTCTCATCTCCTCTTTCATTAGTAAGGTTGTAGGGCAAGCAACCAGATAATCCTTCAGCATGCACATGTCCATCCCAGGGGAAATGCTATGTGCTGAAAGCATCTGCCAATACAGCACAAAAAGTATAATTGTTAACACTTTAAATTACTTCTCTTTACATTGTAATAGCTACTAACTGCCTCCTCAGTCAAGGACACTCTACAAAGAAATGTATAGGGTCTGGAATTATTATAATGGACTTTTTCTCAAGTTAATAGCACGACAGCTTTTTTTGGAGCAGAGTAAATGTAAATTGAGATATCCCAACAAAAATCAAAATGATGTAATTTCATAGTCAATTCAGTTTTTTAAAGTTTTTACTATTTTTTTCATTGTGGTAAAAGATGCATAGCATAAAATTTACCATCTTAACTATTTTTAAGTGTAGAGTTCATTGGTGCACTACCATCACCACCATCCATCCATCTCCAGAACTTTTACTTCTTGCAAAACTGAAACTCTGGTCCCATTAAACAACAAATCCCCATTTTTCTCTACCCCCATTGCTTGGCAACCACTACTGTACTTTCTACTCTATGAATTTGAGTGCTCTAGGTATACCATATACATGGAATCATACAATAAATTTGACCATTAGTGATCGGCTTAATGCCTTCATGGTTCATTCCTGTTATAGCAAGTATCAGAATTTCTTTCCTTTTTTAAAAGGTTGAATAATATTCACTGATGTATATACCATTTAGTGGCTTATCCATTCATCTGTCTATGGACACTGTGTTGCTTTCATCTTCTGGCTGCTGTGAATAACAATATGTCATCTTCATTTTGAAAGGAAAAGGTCTGTGTACCCAAAGAGTTACTGTTTTATTACAGTTTCATGATAGATTTGAAAATAGCAATACCCATTGAAACACTGAGATTTAGCCCTAGCTTGTTTGGTTCAGAGAATAGAGCATTGGTCTGCAGACTGAAGGGTCCTAGGTTCCATTTCCATCAGGGCACATACGTGGGTTGTGGGCTCGATCCCCAATAGAGGCATGCAGGAGGTGATTCCCTCTCATCATTGATGTTTCTCTCCCTCTTTCTTTCTCTCTGAAATAAAGAGTTAATATGCCAATTAGACCAAACAGCAAAACAAATGTCCGGATGACATTCTGGATGAAGCTGGGGCACGAATTTTGTGCATCAAGCCTTTGTGTGTGTGTCTAAATATATATATATATATATATATATATATATATATATATATATATATATATATTTGTGTTGAAATTATAGATATTATAAATATATATAAATGTATATATATATATATATTTGTGTTAAAATTATAGATATTATGCATTTATTTTTTTATTATAAAATATTCCTGGAAAACTTTATATAGTGTGGAATATCAGTCTTTCAAGGTCAGTATTTCTGAATCTAATAACTGTGTTAGTGTTTCTGGATCCATTAATTGTGTCTGTTTACAAGAGAAAGGTGACTGCATTATCATCCACAATGGGGTAATACATGCCTTTCACCTGTAATATTTATGGAGAGGATTCTGTTCCAGGGATGTGGGGTTTTATGAGGTTCTCCTCAGTGGGATGTCTTTTAATTGCTTGAGTTATATTAGTCCTTGAGGTAAAACCCTTTTCTCAAGTGCTCCACCAAACCCCCTGATCAACCCTCCTCAAAGCCACAGTAAAATTGGCATGCTTAAGTAGGGAAGGAATGCTAACATCCCAGATCTGAGAGAGGTAATTTGGTCCAAAATGCACTCCAGTGATGTTTATGTTTCAGATAAAGTGCTTACAACACTGTCGCTGCCCTTTTGACCCCCATTTCCATGTCCTTATGCTTCTAGGAGAAAGTGATACTTAAATTAAAATCTTTACTTTTATTAGATCCCAGAGTGAACTGGGATTTCAGACCAATCTTATATCTGATATAAACATCCCGTTACCATTCATATTTTAGAGATATCTTGGGGAAAATTATTACTTTGCTTCAAAGGAACAAATGGAATCTCCTCAGAATCTTTTTTCTTTTTCCCCTTTCTTTTTTTTCTCCCTTTCCTTCCTCTCTCCCTCCCTACATTCCTCAACTCTTTCTCCATAACTTTCTCCTTTTCCTCTCTCCCTTCAATCCTTCCTCCCTTCCTTTCTCCCTCCCAGTCTCTATTACTTCCCTTTTCCTTCCCTCCCTTTTTCCTCACTTCCTCCTCTATCTCTCCCTCTTTCTCATCTCCTTCCCTCCTTCCTTCTACTCCTCCAACTTTCCTTCCATCTTTCTTTCCTTCCCCTCCCTTCCTTCTTCTCTCTTTCCTTCTTTTCAAATTCATGAGCATTTATGTTTCAAACTCAAGGCAAAGCATTTTTACAATCTGGAATATATAGGGACACACTCTTAGTGATTGTTGTGGGGAGGGACAGCCTATGAGATGAGAGTGAGGAAAAGGGAGTGAAGGCTGGGGTTGCAACCCTACATGCAGTAGTTATTTCTCAGCCTGGACCCTCCTATGTGAACAGAACCTCTCTCTGAGCCATAGTGTGGAAAAGGAAGCCTTTAAATTTTACAAAACACACCAGAGAAGATTCACTTTCCACTTCTCTTAAAAGCTACACCTTCACGAGCCTTTTGAGATTTATGACTCCAGATAATTGGATCACACTTCCTGTTGTTGGCTATATTCCCCTAACTCCTCATCACCACAAATATAACAAGTGAAAGAGTGTGAACAGAGAAGGAAGATAGATCCAGATCACCCAGCTACTATATCCTCTGAACATATAATGAGAAATTACATCTGAAATCTGAGGCCAAAAGACAGTTTAAGGTAATAATATCTTGGAGAAGACTTATTCAGTTCAAATGAATGGTGAATCATTTCATTTATTGAGGACATTAAAATGGTTTAGACAAGTAA
This sequence comes from Vespertilio murinus, assembly GCA_963924515.1. Classification (NCBI taxonomy): domain Eukaryota; kingdom Metazoa; phylum Chordata; class Mammalia; order Chiroptera; family Vespertilionidae; genus Vespertilio; species Vespertilio murinus. The sequence continues at coordinate 63,970,240 of OZ004709.1, forward strand.
ATTAAACAGCTCAGTAAAGCAGAATTCTGGACATAAACAAATTTCCATCCCATAATAAAATTTAACTGTTTGTTTTACAGAAATCAGTGAGCTAATGAATGTGAAAGCATGGAGTGAACTGAAGCAAAATGCTGTAGAAATAATTGTCAGCACCAAGCACTCAGATGGGGAGTCAGCAGCCTCATTCTAAGCATGGATCATAACAAAACCCTATCACCCCAGAGAGCTGCCTAACTCTAGTAATAGCAAATCATATCCAAAGATAAGGGGCCTTGCATAATGAAGACCTCCTGGACCTGACTTTCTGAGGGTTCTTTTTATTTTTTATTAAATAATATTCAGCATTTTCTCAAGCAAAGGGAGAGTCATATGCTCAGCTGCTAACAACAGGGTAGTCTGTTGTGTAATTGGAACTATCCTAGTTTTTGAAATTGTGAATATTTCTTGTGTTAACATCTGGACATTACCTTTGCACATTTAAACTGTAATTTTTTATATCTAATAAAAAGTATCTTAGCATTAATATATATATATATATATATATATATATATATATATATATATATAATTAAAATGTAAATGGGATATCAAAACTACAACTAAATTATAGAACAACCATCATTCAGAACCACCTGAAATCTGACTGAATGGAAGTCCTACAATTAGGGATATGAAGAAGAAGCCACATGGAGACAGGTAGGAGGGGGTGGAGGCAGAGAATGGGCTGGCCCCACACCACCTGTGGCAATAAAAATCAGGAAGGATGTCTCAGCTGTAGAGGTTCCCCCTTGAGGAGCATGAGGTTCCAGCCTCATATCAGGCTCCTCAGCTCAGGGTTCCAGTGCCAGGGAGAGAAGTCCCCATATTTTCTGTCTATAAAAATCAACACAGATTGAGGCTGAGGAAGACAGAGGGCTACTGCAGTCCCAGGCAGTTCCTCTTAAAGGGCCTGTGCATGGACTTACTTGAACTCACTTGTTTTGAAATCCAATGCTGGGGCAGTAGCTCAAAAGGCATGCCAGGAGGAATTAAATTGTCCAATATCAGGGCAAGAGCTTGGGGATCAGCCTTCTCCCAGACAGAGTGTTGGCAGAAGCCATCATCCCTTTTGTGAGACCTTCCCCCACAGAGCAAGCAGGTGAATTCCAAATCTGAGACTCCACCAACCTACTCACACTATTTTCCCACCCTGGAGATTCCCTGATGCCCTCTCCCATCCAAATTTTGGTCCATCCAAGCAGTTTTCAGTGGCTTTTTTTATGCATACGGTCATTCTCAACTCATGCATCAGATTTTCCTAAAATCTCTCAAAGAATCAAGTATCTGGTCTCAGCATCCCCATACTTCTTGCTAAGAGGTTACAGGTCCAGCACTAGCGATAGTCAGCCTGGTTTGAAGCTTGATCTTACCTGAGTACCTCAAAGGCCAGCAAAGTAGCAGTCATCTGCAAATTACTTGAGCTAGGTGGCACTGGGCAGAACACAGGCAGAAGCTGACCTTGGCCTGTACCTTCCAGGAGGCCCCAGAGCCAGTGAACTCAGTGGACAGCTACAGACCAGGTCAAAGCACCACCATCCAACTACCTCTATATAAGTGACACACTCAAGGGATGGATTTAGCAGGCACCAGAGCTCTACTGAGGTAAATGCTCCTCTGTTGAGTGGGCCTCTGTACAGCTGATCTTCCACAGTTGTTGGAGGTCAGTAGTCAGTTGTTGCAACAAGTCCATGCAGCTGATCAGCCTGAGGACAAACCCCTCCAATTGACATGCCAACAGTAATCAAGTCTCAACTACAAGAGGAGGGTGTACACAGCCCACACAGGGAGAAAGGGGTAGGACACATGTTGAGTGCCCATGAAAAAAATAAAAAGTAAACAAAATAGAGACAAGTGGGCAATCTACTTGATACAGAGATCACAACAGTGGTTATAAGGATGCTCAGTGAACTTAGTGAGAACCTCAACAGAATAAAAAAGGACCAGTCAGAAATGAAGAATATCCTAACTGAAATGAAGAATAATTTACAGGGAATCAATAATAAAGTAGATGAAGCTAAGAATAAAACCAGCGATTTGAAATATAAGGAAGCAAAAACCAAAACAAAATAACAACAACAAAAAACCCAATCAGAACACCAAACAAAAACAAAAAAACTCCCAAATGAGGCTTCTGGGACAACTTGAAGCATACCAACATTCACATTATGTGGGTGTTAGAAGTAGTGAGAGAGCAAGAAATTAAAAACTTATTTGAAAAAACAAACAAACCCCAGAATGACAGGAAACATCTTTAACCTGATGAAGGAACTAGACATATAAGTCTAGGAAGCAGAGAATCCCAAACAAGATGAACCCAAAGAGACCCACACTAAGATATGTCTTAAGCAAAATTCCAAAGGTGTAAGACAAAGAGACAATCTTAAAAGCAGCAGGAGGAAATTCACCCATCAAACCCCTGCCAGGTGGGGGCATGGCCTGAGGTCCCTGCCAAGCCCTCCTGGGTGGGGAGCATGGCCTGAGGTCCTCCGGCCTGTCACTGGGGCAGAGGGAGAAGCCTTAAGTCCCTGAGCCCAGTACCAGGATAGGAAGTACATCTTGAGGTCCCCTGTCAAGCGGGGGAGGGCATAGCCTCAGGTCCCTGCTGATTGCTCATTAAGGCTCCTTATGGGAACTTGGCCTCAGCTGTGGATGCAGCCATCTTTGTGATGGAATGATGGTCAACTAGCATATTCCCTCTTTATTAGATAAGATATTAACAATTGTAAATGTCTGTGAGATTTTCTCTGGGCATGGCTCCAAAGTATTAGAATATATTGCACTCACTAGTATTTATTTATAAACTAGTGGCCTGGTGCATGAAATTTGTATATGAGGCAGGGGGTGTTCGTCAGCCTGGCCTGTACCCTTTTCAATCTGGGACCTCTCAAAGGTTGTACTACTACTAGTTTACAAAGATTGACACTAAACCAGCGGTCGGACAACCCTCTCGAAATCTGGGACTGCTGGCTCCTAACCACTCACCTGCCTAACTGCCTGCCTGATTGCCTCTAACCACTCTTCCTGCTGGCCTGCTTGCCCCAAAAGCCCTCTGCTGCCAGCCTGCTCACCCCCAAATGCCCCCCCTGCTGGCCTGGTCACCCCACCTTCCCTCCCCTCTGGCCTGCTCACCCCCAACTGTCCCACTGCTGGCTTGCTCACTCTAAACTGCCTCCCCCGCTGTCCAGATCACCTCCAACTGACCCCCACTGCTGGTCTGCCTACCCCCAATGGCCCCACTCCCCCACCATCCTGATCACCCACAACTTCTGTCCCATCCTGGCTTGATCACTCACAAATGCCCTCCCCTCTTGGCCTCTGACTGCCTCTACCTTGGCCCCACCACCATGGCTTTTGTCCAGAAGAATGCCTGGAAGGTATCTTGGAAGGTCTTGCAGTCTAATTAGCATCTTACCCTTTTATTAGTATAGATAGAGGCCTGGTACACGTGTGGGGGCCAGCTGGTTTGTCCTGAAGGCTGTCCCGAATCAGGGTGGGGTTCCCGCTGGGGTGCCTGGCCAGCCTGGATGAGGGGCTGATGGTTTTTTGCAGGCTTGCCACAGCCCCTTCAGGGTGGGGGTGGTCTCGGTGGGGTGCTTGGCCAGCTGATGGCTGTTTGCAAGCTGACCACAGCTCCCAGTAATCCAAACTCCCAGCCCCTCCTTCTTTCTTCCTTTCTTTCTTTCTTTCTTTCTTTCTTTCTTTCTTTCTTTCTTTCTTTCTTTCTTTCTTTCCTTCCTTCCTTCCTTCCTTCCTTCCTTCCTTCCTTCCTTCTTTCTTTCTTTCTTTCTTTCTTCTTTCTTTCTTTCTCTCTTTCTTTCATTTTTTTCCCCACGCCTCCTTGAGCAGAGGCCAGGGCTGGCTGGAAGCAGGTATCTGGGATTTACTTGTCTTCTATAATTGAAACTTTGTAGTTTTGAGCAGAGGCCAAGGCTGACCAGGGCAGGCAGGAAGCTTGGCTTCCTTCATCGCCAAGGGAAATCCAAGCCTCCTGCTCACTCCAACTCTGTGGCCACTGCCATTTTGGTTGGGTTAATTTACATACTTGCTCTGATTGGCTTGTGGCCACAGCGGAGATACAGTCAATTTGCATGTTTCTCTTTTATTAGATAGTATGATCATGAATTTCCATTTTTTATTTGCTTCTTATACTTAAAATTATACATATAATATTTTTTTATATTTTCAAGTAAATAGGTTTGAAAATTATTATTTTAATGGCTGGTTTCATGGCATTACAGTATAAAGAAAATGTGTCCTATATAATTTCTAATATTTGGCACTGGGAAATATATTCTCTGTGGATTAATCAAAGGTTGGTCTTTTTAAATGTTTAAATGTCTTGTGTTTTCTCCAGTTATCTCCCTGCTGTTCATTCTCAATTTCCTCATTATAAAACTGAAGTTACCCAGATATGTCATGCTCTTTGACAGCTTTAGAGGCCTTTGCTTGTGTCACTGCCTATTCCTGGAATCTTCCTTTTCTTTACCTTAATGTGGCTAAAATCTGTTCTTTCTGTTCATTTAGAAAACAAGGCCTATGCAATTTCTATTAATTAATAACTTCAGATGCCACTTTCTCTACAAAGATTATCTAATCTCCAACAAGGCTGCAGTAGGTCAACTTGTGGGTTCTCCCTTAATACTCTACCCTTTTTCCTCTGCAAATGGTACTTGAATACTAGCTTGACTTTTTGTCCCTACGCTACAGACCTCTTTGAGGCAGAGTTGTATGTTGTTCCCTAGCATATCTTTCATTTCTATCAGGGTGGCTGGCCTCTATTGGGAGTGAGGAAATGTGTATTGAATAACTTAGGGAAAAATTAACTGTGCAGATCATAAAGGAGATCTGATATCATCATATCATGGAGAGCTATTGGACTTCTTATCCATGCCAAATTTGTGCTACATGTCAGACAAACATAACCTCCAGTCCTCCAAATCCTGAACAAGAAATAGCTCTGTAATACAGATAGGAAAACTGAGGGTCAAGGTCAACCATTATTGATGAAATGTACACTTGTGTTCACCTAAAGAGGCACATTGAGAATAATTTGAACATCACAAAGAGTAAATTTAGCTCATTGGTGGAATGGCATCAATATAAATAATAACCACCCCAAAAGTGAATAAAAACTGTCATAATGAACTTTGTCAAATCTCTGGAAAATTGTCAAAGGCTTATAGAAATAAAGCAAACACTGAATAAAGAAAAAAAGCAATGCATAACCAGGCTGAATCTCATCATGCTTCAGGGGGACAGATTCTGTGACCCAGTATGAAATAGGGATACTGAAGTCCATTTCATAGGGCATATTGGTGGTCCACTATGTCTGGAGTGATAGCTGGCCAAAGTGAGATCTCTACTGATGTATGGGGTACTTGCTAATGGTTTGAGTGAATGGTTATGAATTTTGAAGGAATAAGATTAGAAGATTGGTGACAAATATACTTGAGGAAGAAATAAGTGGATGGACTCCGAATGGTCTCAAAGTATGAAGATGTTTTTGTCTGAATGCTAGCCTAAGGGCAAAGGCTGCAGATGAGATGCTGCTGTGGATATGTCAGCCTCTTTCCCCAGCTTCCTGCTCAAAGGACCCATGAACAAAGTGGCCACGATGGTAGGAATGTAGGCTATGCATAAACCAAATATAAACCTCCTCTTACCAAGGCGGACCTAGTCATTACTAATCTGTAGCCTAATCTTCCAACATTGGATATCAATACTGAGTTCCTAATATGGCACTATTTCTGAGTACCACCCTGCCACCTAGTGGCAAGTTAATTATATTGGCTCTCTTCCATTACGGAAGCATCAAAGGTTTCTCCTCATTGGAATAGACATGTATTTTAGATATGGATTTGTCTACCCTGCAGGTAATATTTCTTCTAACACCACCATCTGCGGACTCACAGGATGCCCGCTCCACAATCATTGTATTCCACATAGCATTGCATCAGATCAAGTGAAGGAAGTGCAGCAATGGGATCATGCCTTTGAATCAACTAAACTTACCATATACCTCATCACCCAAAAGCAGTTGGCCTAATTGAAAGATAAAATGGCTTAGCAGAGATTCAGTCATGGTGTCCATTGGGAAATAAGACTCTGAAATATGGAGGTTCTGTTTTACAAAGTGCAGGTTTTGCTGTGAAAAAGATAGCATTACATGGCTTAGTTTTTCCCACAGCCAGAGTCGAGGGGTGGAAGTGGAAGTGGCTACTCTCTCTATTAAACTTAATGACCCCTTGCAGAATTCTTGGTTCCCTTCCTGACAACTTTATGCTCTGCTGGATTCTAGCTTTTAGCCCACAAGGCAGTAAAGTTTCCAGAATGGGATATGATGGCTCCACAAAACTGCAAGATGAAAATCCCACCTGGTCATTTTGGGTTCCTTAGGTTGCCAAACCACAATAGGAAAAAAAATGGGGGAAGGGGTGCTAAAAAGGAGTAAGATGGAATTGAGCAATATATTGGAGTGATTGATTTTGATAAGCAAGGGTAAAGGGTAAATAAGTTGCTGCTATCCAATAAAGACAAGGATAACTATGTCTCAAAATCAAAGGATTTTCAAGGCTTCCACTTAGTAGTTCTACATTCAGCAATAAAGGTTAATGAAAAACTACATAAACTGAAATTAAGCAGGATGACACCTATAATATTTGGCCTTCCCTTTACTCCTCTGTAAACAACTAGGTTAATTATAGCAGTATCAGTTTCAACTTTATTTAAAATTTATTTTAATTTTTGAAAGAGTTCACATTTTTTTTCTATATTTAATATTTATACTGGTTGCAAAATCATTATAAAATTTTAAGTTTTAATCTCTGGTATACCTTTATTTCTCAGGCACACACAGAGGAATGCACTGAAGCATTGTTATCACACTAGGTTAAAAGTCTGGATATCTGGAAATGCTAATTAATTATCTATAAAATTCCATGTTTTCCTAAAATGTTTTAGGGAAGTCAACAAATTGAATGAGGGATTCACTTTAAGGAAAACCCATAAGTAAGTTTGTACAAAAGAAAATAAGGAATGAAAAAGACAAAGAGGTTTAAATAATTAAATGCTCTAGTTTTTACCACCAAAGTTATCAGCCGATAGGGAATCTAATTAAAATACAGAGTGCACAATAATAACTATTTTGTGTCTGATTTTTACACACCTTGGAATGGAAATACGTTTTTAATTCCTATTAAAATGATGACTGAATGGTATGAAGACTAAGCCATGACCACCTGCTCATGCAATAAAATCACAATATGTTACATTGTCTCTTTGTTCACAGAGCTGTGGCTGCTTATTCAAAGAAATAATGTGCAATTAAAGACATACATGAAAAAATGTTAATTCATTTTCTGAAGGGTTCATTATGATTTGTTTTATTTTATCAGGGATTTAGTATTGATATATATTGCAAAGACATTCTTGGCAACTTAATTCAAAGGAAAGAAGGAACAAAGAAAGAAGGAAGTTATGAAGGAAGGAAGGAAGGAAGGAAGGAAGGAAGGAAGGAAGGAAGGAAGGAAGGTTAGGAGGAAGGGAGGGATGAAAGAAATAAGAGGAAGGAAGGGAGGAAAGGAGGAAGTAAGGAAAGAAGGAAGGAAGGAAAGAAGGAAGGAAGGAAGGGAGAGAGGAAGAACAGTTGTCTATCTTAAAATGTAAAATTAAAAGGAATAAAGAATATTGCTTATCAATGAAGAAGTGGCCTTGTGTTAAGTATGTTGTGGTATGCTTTTTAAAAATATATATATATATATATTTTATTGGTATTTTATAGAGAGGAAGAGAGAGGGACAGAGAGTTAGAAACATCGATGCGAGAGAATCATCGATCAGCTGCCTCTTGCACACCTTCTACTGAGGATGTGCCCGCAACCCAGGTACATGCCACTGACCGGAATCGAACCTGGGACCTTCCAGTCCGCAGGCCAACACTCTATCCACTGAGCCAAACTGGTTTCAGCTGTTGTGGTATGTTGACTGTGTGACTTGTATTGACTTGTGTAACTGTCTGAATTTGACCACAGAACTATTTGTCCCACTGAGGACTTTGGAATTTAAGCATCACTAAAGGAACAAACATGTTGCTGGACTTGGGATGGTAAAATCATATGAAATAAGATCTAAAATATTTAAACATATCTGAGTTATTAGGAATACACAAATGAAAATACATTGGCTATTATCCAAGGCACAGTGACTGCTAAAAGTAATTCCAGAACTTTGGAATGGTTGGAACTCACACATTCATACCGTCAAAGAAATGGGCAGTGTGAGAACATTTCATTCCAGATGCTGTAATTGAGACAGAATAAGAAAGATATCGGATTGGCAGAGCCAGGAGGTTTGGAGACAGAAAAGAGAATGTGAGAGCATTTGCCATGGGAGGACAGAATAGAGAAAGGTAAAAGAAAAAATCAGTTAGAAAAAGAGGTAATATATAATAGTTTATCCATCTTGTTTCATGTATTAAATCATATTATTTACTCAAAAGCTAAATCTTTTCATCATAATCAACAATCACTCTGCATAGGCATTGGTTGGTAAAAATGGGTACTGTCCATTAAAAGTATTATTTGAACTTTTATTTTTCTCATTTGTAAAATGGTTCAGTGATATTTCTCCCCTGAAGCAGTTTGAGGATGGAATAAGATTGAGTGTTCATTAAATGAGGCAAGGAAATCACGCTTCAGCTTCTTAGCTCTCCAGTATATGCCTTTGGAAATTGTGAATTATCACACAATGAGATGCCCCTGCAGACCCACCAGAATGGCTAAGGTGGTTCAGAATATGGAACATTTGGAATGCTCATATATTACCAGCTAGAGTATAAAAAGGTACAAACACTTTTAAAAATGTGTAATACATTAACTGTACCTATGCTATGACCCAACAATTCCATTCCTACATATATGCCAAATAGAATTGAGTTCATGCACCCACAAGAAACATGTTCAACAATGTTTATAGCAGTGTTATTCATAATAGCTAAGAAGTAAACAAATATCCATCAACAGACAAATATCCATCAACAGGAAAATGAAAACACAAACTGTGATAATTCCTACAATGGAGCAATAAAGAGAACTAGTGATAGATTAAACAACATGGATAAATAAATATTTAAAAATTAATGTTGAGTGACAAGTAAGCCAGTCATAAAAAGTTGGCATGCTGAGGGATTTTACCTATATGAAGTAAAAAAGCAGGGTAAATTAATGTGTGGTAACAGGATATAGAAGAGTGATTGCCTGAGTCTGAGGATGGCATGGGGATTGATGGGAAGGATCACAAGAAAAATTTTAGGTTTTAGAATGTTCTATATCTTGATCAGAGTGATAGTGCATGGGCATATACATGCATCCCAAATAATAGAGATATATTCATATATTTGTATATTAGCTTTCCATAAATCCTGCTTCAATAAAGCACTATTATCTAAATAAATGGATGGATAAATTAATTAATAGAAAGCATCAATTTAAAAATCCTTGCTAATAGTACCACCATCATCACTCCTTTCTATCATCATCATCATCATCATCATCATCATCATTTATTACAGTAGTTCCTCCTTATCCATAGCAGATGCATTCTAATATCCCCAGTGAGTAATTCTAACCAACGACAGTACCAAACCTTATATGTATATTATGTTTTTCCTATACATACATACCCATCATAAAGTCTAATTTTAAATTAGGCACATTAAGATATTAACAAGAATAGCTAATAATAAAATAGAATGATTATAATAATATACTAAAATAAATTATGTGAATGTGGTCTCTCTCAAAATACATTATTACACTGTACCCACCCTTGTTTACATTGTTATGTTTCTTTATCTCACAGATACAGTATTTATTCTTACTGTATATCTTAGCAACTTCAACATATAATTCTTTTTCTTTTATTCTTAAATTGAGGACTTTCACCTTTTCCCTTAAAGGAGGCACTCTACATATTCACTTTGATATGTCTGAATTACCAGCATCGCTACTCTTGTGCTTTAGATTCATCCTACATAATAAAGAGGTAATATGCAAATTGACCCTCAAGTCAAAAGATGGCCTCCCCCACATTGTCACAAGATGACCAGCAGAGGAGAGCAGTTGGGAGGGGTGGGAACCAGGCTGGAAGGGGAGTGGTTAGGGGCAATCAGGCAGGCAGGCAGGCAGGCAGGCAGGCAAGAGGTTAGGAGCTAGCAGTCTTGGATTGTGAGAGGGATGTCCGACTACCAACAGTCAGGGGTTCCCTGAAGGATCCCAGATTGGAGAGGGTGCAGGCTGGGCTGAGGGACACTCTCCCAGTGCATGAATTTTGTGCTCTGGGCCTCTAGTTATTAAATAAAATAAGGGTTACATGAACACAAGAACTGAGATGCTACAGCGGTTGATCTGTTCACTGAGTGACTAACAGGTGGGGAGCCTATACAGAATGAATATGCTGGGCAAAGGGATGATTTAAAACTTACTTTCTTAATTTTTTCATTTACTATTTTTGGAGCATGATTGACTATGGGTAACCAAAACTGGAAAATGAAACTATGGATTAGGGTGGGGGAAGCTACTGCATTATTATTCTTATTACTTCTGTTTTTCTATACTGGATGACAAATATGTGTGTCATACCTGTGAGTGGGATGGGGATGGCTTGAGATAAAAATAAGCTAATAGTTTGTAGTATTTAATATGAGACCCACTGTGGTTGAATCCAGACTGTTCTTTGCTGGCTCTATGGATTTAGGCCAAGTTCCCTAAACCTGCCTAAGTTCCCTAAACCTTCATCCCCATTCTTAATACACAAGTAATAATTGTAACCTCCACTGTTTTGTGAAGATTGAAACATTTGTAAGATAATTATCACATATAAAATAATACATGTTATCCATCTTTTTATTTTCATCGTTAAAACCCTTGCTAATTTTTGGAAGGTTATGTTTAAAACGTAGTTTGAACTTCGTTTTTGGTATTATACTTTTATAGTCTTGCCAAGTACTTTGTATGTTTTTTACTTAAGAGATTTATAAAATATCACTTTCATATTAATTCATGTTATCTTTTGATTACTATTTATAGTTAATTGTTCTGGTGACTGGGTGGCTTTTCTGAAGGTGATCATTACTATCATTACTATAATCATCATGATTAATGTAATCTCCTAGGAAATTAAATGCTTGTTATGGTAAAATGTAAGCTGCTTGAGAGCAGAAACCTTGCTGTATCCTCAACTATAGCCACCTCTTGTGCACAGGGCCTCGCATATAGTACGTGTCTAACTATTTGTTAAATCAATAAACTTATATATTTGATAAAAAAAATGTCCTTTGACCTTTAACATGCCCATATTCTCCCTTTGTGAAAACCAAGAAGGCTGCCATTTCAAAAGCCTGCTGGTATGTATGTTTCATGCAATACACCAAGCCTCAAAGTTAGATAGACTTTGCTTCCCGGAAAGGGCTTTGTACTTGGGTCAGAAATGATTTTCTTTGGATGCATGAGACTTTGGAGGATCACAAGACAGCAGCAGGTTTGAGGTTGTGTTGGCATAACTGAAGGTGACTGGAGAGATGCACACAGGATCTAAGGAATCTGCTCACTTGGGGATGAGTGGGGAGACAGACTCCATCACTAGCGGCAACAGTCCAAAAGGGTGTTGGACCAATTCAGGGCTCCCACAAATTTCTATGAAGTTTGTCAGGTTATTTTCCACAGGTATTGTAGTTATTTGAATGGAGCTCAAAGAGAAAACCACTCCGTTGCACTCTGACACCCTTGCTTTTCTTTACTTTTCTCCCGTTTTGATGTTAATGAAATTTTATCCAGTGCTTTACTTCCATAGCAGATGACAAAATCCAGACTTAAAACACAGCCACAGATTAATGTGAGAGAGTTCTGGATTAAATATCCTGTCAAAAAGTATAATTGAAATGTTAATTCTATAGAAGTGTTTGGACCGATGAGTCCCAAGAAAAACAGGTGAGTTGTGAGATATGGTAAAATAAGAGAATGTTTATTTTCAATGAATGGAGACTAAAATGGAAAGAAGAGGTCACGTAAATTAGTTTTAAGAAGCAAATATTTGTGTAATTAGTTTTTATACTGTAAATTGTGAAAAATAATTACAAAATCAGATTGTGTCTTTGCCTGTCTATACAGATATTTGCTCAGAGATGTCATACCTACTTGTCCACCAACCCTCCCCCCTTCCTCAGTGGCATTTGAAAATGGATTTAAGTGTTTATTCCTTAAGAAATGAGTGAGGCGTACTACTGGGTGTAGGGTAACAGTATATTTGTGTGTGTGTGTGTGTGTGTGTGTGTTATCTTATCCAATAAGGAGAGAATATGCTAATTGACCATCACTCCATCATAAACATGGTTGCACCCACAGCTGAGGCCAAGTTCCCATAAGGAGCCTTAATGAGCAATCAGCAGGGACCTGAGGCTATACCCTCCCCCACCCCTGGGAGGTTTGACAGGGACCACAGGCCCTGTCCCCAACCCAGCAGGTCTTGACAGGGAATCTAAGGCCATGTCCCCCACCTGGTGGGGCTTGATGGAGGACCTCAAGGCATGCCCTCCACCCAGGTCTGGGCTGGAGGACCTCAGGCCACATACCCCCCATCTTGGTGCTTGGCCAGGGGACCTGAGGTTATGCCCCCTGCCCGACAGGGCTTGACAAGGGTGTGACTGGCTGGGTCTGGATCTAGCTTAATGTGGGGTGGGCAGCTGAATCTGGGTCTCACTTGATTTTGAGGTGCATGTGGGTGGGCGGGGACTTGACTTTGGGTCCTAAGGTGACCCCCAGACTCTGACAGGAGGAAGCTTTTCATATACATTTTACTATTTTTCTTTCATCTCTGACACTTCTATTCTAGAGAAAAGGAAAATAGCAATATTAAATTATTTACTCTAATTAATCCCCCTCTAATTAATCCCACAGATTTTGTGCACTGGACCACTAGTATTATATATAGGGAGAAATTATCCTTTTCAAATGCATTGTTTCTTTTTGAGAAACAATGGTTATCATGGGGGAAAAATATTATGCATAGCTTTGAAAACTATCCTACCTAATAAAAGAGAAACATGCAAATTGACCGCACCTTCAATATACCCACAAGCCCCACTCACCAGCTAATCAGGGTGAGTATGCAAATTAACCCAACCAAGATGGTGGTTAATTTGCATACCCAGGCCAGAGTGAAGATTGAAGACACATAGAAAGAAGCCAAGCACTGTCTAGAAGCAAGCAAGAGGGGTTGGGAAGAAGGAAGTTAAGCAGGTACGTTGGTGGAGAAGGGAGGAAAGCAGTCATGCTGGGGGAAAAGGGAAGAAAGCAGGCAGGGCCTGGAGAAGGGAGAGAAGCAGCCGGGATAGTGACCACAGCAGGAAGCCTTATTGTAGGAATCTTCCTGCAAGGGGCATCTAGTACTATATATAATCTCAAGAAAACTAGCAAACAAACCAAAACACAGAGTCATGCTACAAAACAATTGTCATGCACTCATTAATAACAGCAATTTGATGAAAGGCCAGGAACAGTAAGAACTAATGCAGACTGAGAAAGAGTGAAGAAACATATCAACTGTATGAAATATATCATCCTGCAATGGGGGGTGGGGTGGGGATTCTAGACCATTGGTGGGGGGAGCAAGACAGCATTGGGACACTTGGCAAAAATCAAATTTGGATTATATGTACTAATACAGCTAACAATGCCAAGTTTCCTGAATTTGATCTTTGTACCATGGTTGTGTAGGAAAATGTCCTTGTTCTTAGGAAATGCATGGTAAAGGAAAAGAGTCATGGTGAATGTAACTTAGTCTCAAATGACTTAACACATAAAACCTAAGAAGAATAGCTATGTGATCAATGTGTACCCCTATCAATACTGATATCCATGATCCATATCTATGGCTATCTATATATAGAGAAAGCAGATTTGATAAAATATTAACAATTTGTAACTCTAGGTGAAAAGTTTATGGTAATTCATTATATTCTTCCCACAAACTTTCTGTAAGTTTAATTTCTTTTTAATTAAAAAAATTAAGGAAGGAGATTGGGATGTAACAGCTTTGTTTAAAGCCTGCAGGCTTTGCTAAGGAATATTAGCACTATATATATATATATATATATATATATATATATATATATATATAGTATTTTATGTCCTGATTTTGAAACAGGACAATTGCAATGTCATATATGACATATGATGGTTTTCATTAACTAGCCTTTTAGAATGTACTATTAACTAGAGCAGTGACATTTCTGAAACTCAGGGAAGTGACTTATTGCCAATGTTTAAAAATTTTTCTTTAGAGACAAGTGTATGTGTCCCAAACGCACATC